>VXAK01006555.1:56579-83882 GCA_013399435.1 Arenaria interpres | reverse complement strand
CGCCGCGCTCGCACTGCGGGAGCCGCCGTAGCCCCGCGTCCGCCGCCCGGCGAGCCTTTCCCTGCCCGCACGGGCCGGGACTGCGGCGGCTGCAGCGTCTCTCCCGGCGCTGCGGACCTCGCCTCGCCCCCGTCGCCACCCGGGGCTCGCCGTGCTCGCACCTAACATGGCTGAAGTTGCTGCCAGCGCCTTTTATTCTGCAGATCCCGATTCCTCGGGCAGATCTTCTCCCAGCTCCTCGCCTCCGTCATCCGAGCTGGGCTGGGGGTGCGCTGGGGCCTTTGCCCCCCTGAAGTAGAGGTCATTGCCGCTCCCCTGGGGGGGCACAGGAGCATCCCCGCCACAGTGCTCTTAAATCCCTTGGTGAATTGGGGGATGCCGGAGCTTGAGCTTTGCACCAAGCACCGCTACATGAAAGAACTCACGCGGCAGAGAATATGAGATTATTGTTTGATTTCAACCAGAAAGACTTAGTCATGTAGGTTTTGTTATTGTGGCCTTCCATGTAGGTCTGGCAATTCCCGAACCCTTTATATGTTTTAGGCATTTCAAGTTCAGGGTGCAAGTGTTCTGCTTTGCTACAGAGGGAAGTGTAAAGATACTCAAGGTATTTTTGATCCATTGGGAAATAGGGTAAGTTATTTTGTTCCTTGCGCAGTTCTTGTGCAGGTAGACTACTTACACACAGCCTGAGTGTTGATCTGTGGTGGGATGGAAGAGCATGAGGGGCAAGATATCCTCTCTTGGTGAGCATTTCTTTCTTGCATGGAGCACTCTCTGCCTTCTCAGGTATCTCAGCGCTTTTTTTTTTTCATTTCTCTTATGGACACTTTTAGCTGGGGAGTAGTAGCAGAATAAAGATCAGGGATCAACTGACAAGAAATGATGCCATCCTGCTCCGTGACGTCCTTCATGTGAGGTCCTATGGAGCAAGCACTGGTGTGTATACCCACTCCTGAAAGCAGTGTAGCGGGATCGTCATGGCACTGAGTGGGTGTAGGGCTTGTCAACTTGCATCCCAGCCGCTGTCAAACCGGTATTGCTTTAGCTTCTGGAGTTAATTTATCATTAACGAGGCATTCTGTGTTCATTGTGATTGTAAGTATGCCCAGAGGGCTGTACCTGCCCTAGGAAAGCCTTTTCATTCCTAAGGCTTCCTTCCTGTTGGGGACTCTGGTAGCTTGGGTGTAAGAGCCAGATCTTTGTTTACCATTGTAATGTTCCAGTTGGCAGATGTGGGCTCACTGTGTGGAATTATGATCTGTATCGTGTGATTTTTTCATTAGCAGAATGAAATGGTTTTTGTGATAACTTCAGACAGAACGAGCTGACCATTAATCGGCTGCGATCCTTATGAATAAAATGTTTTCCTTGATGGAACTGAGGTTTCAAATCATACATCTAGTCTCAGACTTAAATAACATTCTACAGCGCTGAAAATATGCTGAGGAAACACAGTATCTTAGCACACGGTGTTGAATTTGAGTCTTCCTTCTTACTGTAGCAGTTGTGACACTGGATGTCATTTCTTTTGAGAATATTTGACAAATGAAGAACTGCGTTGCAAGTCAAGAAACATGTGAGAAGATGAATATGCCACACTAATGGGTATATCTGATGAGATACCAGAAGAAAGGCGCTGAACCTGGCGTTGGGTGGTGACAGGGAGAGAGAGAGATGCAGTGGCTTGCCCAGAACGGGTGGTGCCGTTGGCTGCAGTCACTATTGTTACTGCTACTCGGGTGAGCTCTTCTGGAGGGTGCAGCCTCACTGCCCGGAAGATGGTCTCCTGTGGTAGTCACGCGCCTAAAATACAGGGTGCTATTAAGCTCCTCTCAAAAGAAAAAAACACCAACAAAAGCAAAACACCCGCTAAAAGACCCAAACCCAGCCCTTCAGGAGAGCTTGATTTGAAAGAACTGCATGCTGTGCCTTGGGGCTCCGCCAGGTCAGATTGTAGCGGATTAGGTAAAGGAGATCATAAAGTAAAGGGATTCTGGTGGATTATACAGGTTTGCTGGCCCTTACTGCAGATGGAGGATGCTCTGAGCGCTTACCTCGCAGAGCATGCAGCGAAGGTGGTTTCAGTACGGAACTGCCTTGTTTGGGACTTTCGATTGCTCTTTCAGTATGTTTTCGTTTCAGACGCTGCTTATTTACCTTCCCCATGGTGTCCCCGCCAGCCGGAGCAGGGCTGTGTCACAGGCGCCCTGCCTTGTGCCAGCTGGGCTCTCGCTTGCCGTTGGGCCTTTTAGCTTTATTCAAGGTGTGGCTGCACACACTGTGTTGCAGCAGTGGCATCTCGGAGTCAGGCTGGTGGATCGCAGTATCAGGCACACACTTTAAGGCATCATTTGCTTGTCTGCAGTAGGAAGTGCAATTTAAAAGTGATAATCTGGATTTAGGATAAACTGTCCAAAACGGTGAAAGCCATTCACCCCTTCCCTTCCGTTTTCCCTCAGCTCCTGTGATGTAAATTGGCACAGTGTCCCTTGTGGCTTTGCTTTGTGTCCTCGCTGTGAGGGGAATGTCTTTCTGATTCGCAAGAGCATTTTGCCAAATTTTACTTTCAGTTTAAGTGGTATATTCAGATCTGATCAGTGGCTTGCATGCGAGTTGCAGACTTCTGGATTTAAGAACAGGCCAGGCTGTTGCAGTTTTATGTAAACATAGAGCTCGATGCCTGTGTACCTTTAATCATGGACAAATTGTTCTGTGGACAATTGTTCAGAGAAGGAAATTTGCTTGTCAATAAAACAAGATATTTTACTTGCATATAGTTTTTAGTAAAACAAATGATGAGGCCTGCATCTCCTTCCCAAAGCTCAAAAGTTTGTCTTGACGGAGGTTACCTTCCAGTTCAGATGACACTTTCTTGAGCTCCCTTCAGAACTTGACCCGGCTTTTTCTTGTTGAAGTAGAATTGGTGAAGCATCCAGGCAGGGTCACTGTTGTTAGTCTGTCTTGAAACAGGATGGAGATGGCTTTGAACTACCTCTTTGGGCGCAACCCAAGGCTTTGTGCCAGAGTTGATTCTCTGGATCCCTAGGTGTGAGCACGTCCGCCACCGTTCTGTAGCTCAGTCGTCGCCTCAGGTTAACTTCATGCCTTGCTACAGATAACTAGTCACACTTCTTTTTTCTATAGGATTAGGGAAATAATAATGAGAAAGCTTACAGATACTTTAGGGAAAAAAGTCTTCTCTAGTGCGAGAGCTGCTTATCGGGCAGGATGTGTGCCAGTGGACGTTTTGACTACTCACTGTGTGGTGGCCTTCAGCACTTCTTTAGGGACAAATCACTGCTGCCTCTGGTGCAGACTGACGGGTGATAGTTTGGTGACTTGGTTTGTTGGCTTTTTTTCGGCTAGTTGAAGAAGTGATAGGTATAAAGATGATTACAGGCTGAATGAATTTGCACGCAATTAATTCAGTGTGGACTTGAGAAATCATTGTAGCAGTTGTTCCCAAGTACTTCAGCACAACTGCCCTAATGTGAGCTACATCTCATCCTTTTAGCCCCTAACAATTTCATCTCATTCCAAAGGCCAACTTCTTGCTTTATTTGTCACAACTGGCATGTGTTGTCCCAGGCCATTAAATGTGCTTCTGCACAGCCAAGCAAAGTTGGTAATTTTGTACCTGAACCTAGCGGAATGGAGTTGGGAAAGTTAAATGAATGCTACTATTTATTTCAGCACCACTCTGCAGTTGCATTTGGGGCTGCTCTTCGGAGGAAAATACCCTTTCTGCTTCTGTTCATTTGCTTATCTTTGCATGCAAATAACAAATAATTCCTTCCTGTGCTCACTCTCCTATTGTTTTCTTGAAAGAAGTGGACGTGGAAATAACACAAGATATGAACTTGGTTGTTCGAAGTAACAGTGACAAGCTTGTCCAGTCCCTCTGTAAGCTTAAGTTGTTGTTGTTAGGAAGTTGAATCGTGCTAATTGAAGGTGCAAGAAGTATTGCACTGGTGCGTGTGCATATTCCTGCAGTTCTGGAGTCCGGTCCCTCAGGTGGGTGCCTCTGGGTCCCTTACCTGTGAGCCTTGTCTGGGAAGCAAGGTGTTCTGCGTTTGATGGGTCCTCCAGCTTGGTGAGTCTGCTGGGAAATGTATCTTCCTGGGAGCACAGAAAGGTGTTTCCAGAGGTGCTGAACAGGGTGGAAATTAAATTTTGTCAGTTGTTTTGTCAGCTTGATGTAGGCAGCATTACCTGTGCATGAGCAACGGCTGCACTGTAAAGAAAATAGCAGATAAATTTATTTGATTTCTGGTGTTTACTATCTCGGTTTCAGTATTTTGTTTCTTGCTGGTACATACCCGAGTGCCTCCAGCAATAGGTTCTCATGAAGACACTTTCCCAAGGACTGCTCAGGCTGACCTAAGAATGTGGCTTGTTTTATTCAAGTGAGAAGAGAGCTCAGATTCTCCTTTCTTAGCTGCTGTTCCTTGACTGGAAAAATAGCTTTTCTAGAGTATGGGGGGTGGGGGGACTTTCCATTAGTGCTTGGTAAAACATGGAGATGCTGTTCTTTGTAAATTTGGACTCTTTAGTTGTTGATGTCAATGTCTTGGGTTTTGGCTTATATTTCACTGGTGCCTTTACCTCCAAACCCCTGGGGCCTCCTGAGACTCGGGTCCTTGACTTTAAGGAGATGCTATACTAATTGGGACACATGGAGATTGTAATCTTTTTAAAACCTGGTTTCATGGCACCCGTGTTGATAGCAAGGAGTACCTGCATTTTTATTTTACTGCCTTTTAATGGCTTGGGGACCTGAACAGTTCATTAAGCTTCTGCTACCCCTATTGAGATCTCTAAAGAGATAATGAAAGGAAATAATACCGAGACAGGTGAAGAATTGTGCTGAGGCATCCTGTAAAATACTGTGATTCTGGGGTGTAAATCAATGGTGCTGTCACTTGAGACACAGGCAGAGGTGGATGGTACTCGTCTCTTTGAGTGTGTAAACCAACTCCTGTTTCATGTCATTAGGGAAGAACTGGCCGTGTGTGATCATTGTGTGCTCACCTTGCCCGGATTTTTCTGAAAGGTTTTGTTGGCCTTTCCTGAAATAGCACAGCTTCCAGTGAAGGAAAGATCTAGTGTGATACAGATCTATGCAGTCTGATGACTTGTCACAGGCTATTATGTTGTGTACCCAGAGGCATTTTCAGTGTTCCTTGTGGTACGCCAGCAATTTGTTAACATATGTACTTTGTTTATTGCTGTATTCATAAGAGTGTGTGCTGGCTATGATCTGCTTTTTAATAGGTTCTTTTAAAAAAAAATGATGAGGCTCCATACTTGTGTATCTCACAAGTGTTTATGGTGAACATCATATCACCAATTTTGTTTTCATCATCTGCTTGTGGGACAGGGGAGCAAGAAAAAGAGTCGTCTCACCTGTAGAAACTGAGGTCTTTGTCCTTTTACGCTTGGTTTCTAAGGAAAATTCCCATGTGCATCACATTGCTGTAGGATGAGTCACGTTAGGAAGATCCTCAGGTTGCTCAGATTTTGTTTCTTGGGAGGTTCCCGCTTTGAACAGGGCTCAAGCCTCTGATGTCCCTTAGTGTTCTTGACGTTTGGGGTTGGGTCTGGTCATCTAAATGGCTTCCCCTGTGGCTTCCCATGGGACACAACTAATTTGGTGTTTCACAGTCTTGGAAGGTGATAATAAAAATTTTGGATAATCCTAAAATAAGTTTTCTGATTTCTTATCTCCAAGTTCAAAACCTGTATTTTGGGTTTTGCCTGCTGCCTTGCCTAACTCTTTGTTTTTTGAGAGAGAAGGTAAATTAACTTTTTTTGGGAACTGGAGGGAATCTTATGATTGCAGACACTGGTATTTATGAAGTGAGTTCACCTTCCTTCAACTCCCTGGTGGGAGGGTGTGGATCCATACCTCTCCAAGGTACAGCATGATAAAATGACAGCCCACAGCCACAAATTGCAAATGCATGTTCTGTTTACATGTTAGTAAATCACACGTTATTCAGAACTTGCTTTAATGAGCAACGTGTTAGAAACGGGTAACGCTTTGTGCCTGGGGTTGAACCAGGTAACCCCCAGGAGTCCTTTCCAATCTAAATTATTCTGTGACAAATGTGAAATGCCGTTAGCTTGGGGGAGTAGCACCTGAGGCTTCGCTCATCTCTGAGGCATAAAGGTTTCCCTTCCCAGGCTTTAGGGCATGCCAATCCAGCCCACATAATAGCTTCAGAACATTGGTGTTGGTCAAAGTGACACATGGATTGACTGAAATACTTTTATTTACTCGAAATGGAGAAGGGTGTCCTGAACTGGTGGAGTAGTTCTGTGTGAATTAAGTTCCCATTCACGTAACTGTTTCAATTCTATTATAATTACACTCATCCTTCTGTGGGAAAGTTGTGATATGTAGGGCTGTCTTCAAACTAATGTGAGTCTTTTTAATTGCAGCATCTGACACTGAGTACCAAAGAAATGGTGATGGAGAAGCCAAGTCCCCTGCTCGTAGGGCGGGAGTTCGTGCGACAGTACTACACTCTGCTAAATAAAGCTCCTGACTTCTTGCACAGGTAACGCTCTCCCGCACAAAGGGACTCGCGCTTTTGAACAAAAGTCTGTTCTGTTCGTTATAAATCAGATAAGCATTCATTTCTAAGTATGGGAGGAAATGGATCTGGCTGACTTTTAGCCTCTCAGAAACTATTTCATCTTACTGAAAACTCCTCAGGCTCTAGAACCAAATCTGATCATGTAGCTGTATCGCATGTCATCGAGGTATTTCCTGTGTGGAACAGTGATAAAACGGTGATGTGGATGTATTCCAGAAATACTTCTCTGAAAAGAAAAGGAAAGAAAATGGTAGAGGAAGCACTTGCATTTAGTACCTAAGAGAAGCATGCTAATTAATTCAGGATACCATATTTTGCATTGCCTCTGAGAAGGTTTTATCCAGGTTGTGATTGGAGATTTAAATGTGTCATGGCCTGGACAAGGTAGGTGGGAAATACAGCAGATTCTTTTTCAGCTGTGTCCACTATTTCAGTGGTAGTCTGAATGTGTTTCTTCCTTCTTTTTTGTTTGTTTTTTTTTTTTCCCTGCTTTTTTTTCTTCCGTTTTCTGTTTTTTATTGACTACATACAACTTGTCACTTAAGATTTTGCGTTTCCATGTTTGCACTTAGAGCAGCATGGACTTGGAATAAATAAACATGAAAGTAGCTTTGCCAGTGTGTAAAAAAAAAATAAAAGCAATCACTGCTTGGGCTGGTCTTATCTCAGGACTTGACATAAGGTTGATGGTGAAAAATTGGACTGTTTGATTGAGCACAAGTTAGAGCTCTCAGTTGCTTACTTGAGAATTCAGTCTTTTGAATAACGCTGCTTTTCATCTATAGCTTTGAGGTAGGGAAAACAAATGGTACCATTTTTACTAAATCACTGATCTGCTGTGGACTCATGTTGTTTTCTGTGTTTAAATCTATTTTTAAGGTGTCTGAGTAGTCTATCCCAGGTCTTCCTTATCTATGTTTTAACAGTCTAACAGAAGTTGAAAGCAGCATTTTTAACAATCACAGAATTGTTCCTTGCTTCCAAAACTTCAACAAATGAGTCGGATGAGATCAACTGGACAAGAAAGTCCATGTGACGTGACAGCTCTCTCTGACCCAAGAGCCGCGGTCCTTGGGTGCATGTCATGCTGAGGTGTTCTCCCTGGGTGGCCTGGGAAAGGACCTCTTCCTTCAGAGGCACCTCTCGGGCATGTCTGGCAGCTGTCAGCTTCTTGTCGACATCCATAACTATCCACTGCCTGTAAAGGTCAGGCAGCTCTGCTTCTTCTCAGAGACTGCAAAGGGTGTGACTGTGCCAGTGTTTCAAGGCGACAGTTAGGTTGTGAGCAAATGGGAATACTGGTATCGGAACAGCAGGGTTATTTTTGAATGATAGAAAAGCCCGGGTTAGTAAGAGAAATTTCCTGTGAAGTGTGCTGTCATTTTGCTCTGAAATGCAGAAATTGCTTGCATAAACAAAGAGTCAGAGAAGAGTTTATAAGGGATGATTAGGCCATGCCTCACAGCTTAGTACCAGCGGCAGAGGGAGAATTATAGCGGCTCTACAGTGAGATTGCCTTTTCCTTTTGTAACATTTATTTTCTATGGCAGCTAAATTGTACATTGGGGTAAATCACTCATGCCTCAAACTTGGTGTTGAAAATAGTCTTTGATTTTGCTTGTCAGAGCGTTTACCTGTCATGATAGTGACTGTAACCATGGCAGGATTTGGAAGGGGGGTGTGTGTTTTGATTTAAGAAGCAAAATACTGTTGGTATATTTTCCCTCCCTCACCGCTCAGTCAGAGGAGAGCAAGCCAGATCTTCCAGGTTTCCCATCAGATGGCAACATGACTTCCATTGGATCAATGTTAGCACACGCCATGGAAGCATTAGGGAGCCGGTGGACTACATTTGGGATGTGGACTGATGTTTCCTGATGGGTGTGATAGGAGATGGGCAGAAGTGCCTATGTGAGGAAAAATGGTGCCTGCAGAGACATTTAGCCTGTTGAAGACAACTTTGGTGCTTTAGAGGAGCAGCTAGATACTACTCTCACCCCTCTAAATTGCAAGCTTTCCAAATTATGCTGTATGGCTGGTACATTGAGTGGGGTTGGGGAATTGTCCATAGGGTATACCTTCTTGAGGAAATTTTTCTTCCTTTTTAAAGTGGACTGGCTGTTGATAACTCTGCATTTAATGTGTCTCCTGGAACGGCCTTGCTGAGGTCAGGGGAGCTGGGAGGATACGCTCCCCTGGTACAGGTGATACTCTGTGCTCACAAATGTTCTCTGTTCACTTTAGAGTTGGCATGTGTCACTCACAATAGCATCTGTGAAATTTCTCTTACATACCTCTGCACAGAAGTGTCCTAGAGGTTTTGATCTGGTTTGGTTGAATTGTAACTGATTCTTGAGTTGCTTGTGTGAAATGTCTTCTAGCCAGCTTTAGTCTCTGCCACTGCTGTCCCTTTTGGGGGCTGCTGAGGTGGCTACTTTTTTCTAGTCAGACTCGGATCTAGAGGACATTTGCCTTTCTGGTCATTGTCCCCACCTTGTTTATGAGTGATGCTCTTCTGAGCATCCCTTTCTCCTGCTGTTAGTCCGAACAGCAGCTTGCTCGCTGCCACAGAAAGATTTTGGTTTTCATGGCTTCCTCGTGCTTGACGTGCACCTTCTTGCAGCAATAAGGGAGTTTGGACAGCAAGTGTTAAAGGTATTGGTTTATCCTACTGAAAGCTTGAGAAGAGCACAGAGTATCCCGTCACTAGTCATTATCCAGAGCTCATCCAGGGGTTACAGGTAAGCAGAGATCAGTTTGCTCTCTAAATGGGTGGTACTCAGTGTAGTTGCACTTGAGATGAATTTGTGTGGCTCTACTGGCCCCTGAACAGAAAATCTATAACTCCATATAACCGGGAACTTAATGTTTACGCCTTTCCTGGTCTGCAGTTCCCTCTTGTTAGGTTTTCTGCCTCTCAAAGAGTTTGAACAGTTCCTTAAAAGCGAGTTAGAATTCTTGGATCCCCTGTGGAAGCACTTAGTAAGATACGCTGACTGTCAGAGGGCTTACTTTGGCATTTAGAGCATGAAGAGATGTTTCTTTCTGCTTGTGCACTGCTTCCACTGAACTTCGTTTTTTCCTTGCTGCTAGGAAGTGCTGGACCATGCTCAAAAACATCGTTACCCAGTTGGTACCAAAGAAAACAATCTAATATTTCCTGGACTTTTTTATGGACATAGTCATGGGAGTTAAAGTCTTGGGTTGGTATTTTCAGTGAAATAGTAGAGGAAAGTAGAACTGGAAAGAGTTTGTAGGTTTAGTAGGATCTTAGGGTTTCGTTTTTTTTCGAGTGGTCAAGAGATTTCTGCTGTTGACAAGACCAAAACCACAGCTGACCCTTTCTTGACCCAGCTTCTGGACTGGACTTAAAACGCTCATGTTTTTTATATGTAATGTAAGTATACTTGCTTCCAATATTCTTATATTTCAGAGATCTTTTGCACCTTCATTCCACTTTCCAGTTTTGAGCCTAGAACAGTCGAAGTTCTGTTTTGGATTTTTACTGCCAGCTTATAGAGCACGTGACAAATGCTTGAAGGAAGCAAGTGGAAGGTTGAAGTTGATTTAGGAGCTTGCGACGTATCTTGGGCAGACTGGAATACTCAATAATAAGCTTGTTTGTTTCTGTATTCTTGGAGTCTGGGAAGTGGAAAATATACTTTGACTTTCTGTTTGTGCTGAAATTCCTGGTGCATTGAGATCTTCAACTTTTGGTTAAAATACTTGTTGGGTTTGGATCTGTTTTTTCACGGCTCTGACCTTTACGTTTACATCTCTTCACTTGCAGGTTTTATGGAAGGAATTCTTCTTACGTCCATGGAGGACTGGATGCCAGTGGGAAGCCGCAAGAAGCAGTGTATGGTCAAGCTGTGCGTATCAAAATTGGTCCTGTAGTCCTCATTAATATTCAGAATTTACTGTATAAATCAGTCTTTTTCTTTACCAACTACTTTGACTTTCTTATCTGGTAAATAACGTATTGTGGTACTGCCTCCTGCTCAGAGACAGATAGGAATTTGTTGGCTTGAATTTTTTTATTTGATTGTTGCTGCTTTTACTGGGAGTTGTGTTTGATACATCAGCTTTGCATCCGGACTGCAGAAAATATTTCGCTTTTGACAAAGCGAAGTCCAGGAAACACAAGTTTTCACTTTGGTTGTAGCTCTTTATCAGAATAATGTCTGTCACCTAGGGGCATCTCTTCATGTGGCAGCCGCATCTTTGAGCAATGTGGCTTTTAGCCCAGGGCAGGTTTGGTTTCTTCCCCTTTCACCAGCAGAACTTGGTTTGATAGCACAAAAATCTTGGCAGTGCAGATGTCACCCAGTCCTGTGACGTTTGGGTACTTTGTGGATGCATAGAGGGTTGGGTTTTTTTGTTTGAGGGGGGCAATGTTTGGGGGTTTTTTTAAAACACAAGGTAAACTCTGTCCCTCTCACAGGCACTTTAAATAAATAGGTCATACGTTGTAACACAGCTGGAAAAATTGGATAGCAAGTTGATTGCTATTTGACTACTCTGAGAAGTACTAGAATCCTGGGGGAAAACTTCAGAATAAAAGCTAGATGAGCTCAGGCAGACTGTTCTCAGTGACAGACACTGGTTGTTCCTGTATTTGCCTTTTGAGCTTCAGTGGTGTGGGTTTTGGGGTTAGTTCAGACTTGGGTATTTCAAAGGTGTGAAGCTCTGTACAAATCTCAGTGTAACTCTTTTATTTCCAGGAGATACACAAGAAAGTGATGTCGTTGCAGTTCAGCGAGTGCCACACCAAGATCCGTCACGTCGATGCTCACGCTACCCTGAGCGATGGGGTGGTTGTGCAAGTAATGGGAGAGCTGTCAAACAACGGGCAGCCAATGAGGAAGTTCATGCAGACCTTTGTGCTTGCTCCAGAAGTAAGTATACGTAAGACTCTGTTTAGCTTCAAATAACGGTGATGGAAACCTGACTTGTAGCTACAATTTGTCCTACTGGGTTAAAAGATATGATCTGGCTTTTAGAGCTGGGCCCGGGGGCTATCATCAAATGTGTCACAGTATGTGAGGGCAGAGAAACGAGTGTATTGGACCCGTCCTGGGCTGTTTGATGTTCTTAGACTTCAAGTATTGCAGCAGTAATCCAAAGCAGACCGGAACTTGCATTTGGGAGCTGCCACTGACACAAATAAATAAATAAAATGTTGAGCTCTGCAGTTCCAAGTCCTTAGTGTAGTTCTGTGCTTTCTTCAAGTCTGCTGGCAAATGTGAGTATGGCTGATGCTGCGCAAGTTACTGCTCAGATTTAGCTCTTAGTGAGAGCAGAGCTGTGTAAGGGTAAAGGGTGTCTCATGTCCTTTCTACTTTCCCTCCACTTCATCACAAACTGTGGTGTGATTGATGATTAATGTTTTAAAGCTGTGTTGAATTTCTTTGTTGTTTCCCTATGCAGTGGTATAGGCATACAGTCACCCTGTCAAAGTTCATTCTATTTTTTAAAATAAAGCTTTTGTAATAGGGAAAATTCAAATTCCATAGTGAAATTGAGGCACTTTATTTTAGTTAGGACCTATGATTGCCATGACTTTTTTCTGCTTGAAACTTTTTCAGTTGGGCAGAAGTTACTGTGCAAGTGTTTGCTTAGAGAAGAGGTACCACTTGGAAAATAGCTTGATGAAATGGTGCTATTGCAAAATGTTGCTGTGTACCCCAAAGCTTATATCTAATCCATCCTTCTTGTTGACTGCTTAATATCTCGTATATGCAAAAAAATTGAGTGTTGCTCTTTTACAGGGTTCTGTTCCGAACAAGTTCTATGTCCATAATGATATCTTTAGATATGAAGATGAAGTATTTGGGGATTCAGAAGGAGAACTTGATGAAGGTGAGAAGAACTGTACATTTGAGTTTGTCTTGTTCCTCTAGGATGTGTGCAGAGCTTTCAGAAGTGTCTTGAGGGGATGGAAAGACAGGAACTGTATTGCATTCTCATGGAGCAGAGTAACTGGGGAGGGGTGAGGCAGGGAGTATACGTTTTGTTGCTGGAATTATCTGCTGGTCCAAAACATTCTGTAAAATGAAGATCCTGTAGTAGTACCTTCCTCCTTGAAGGGCTCAGCGTGGGTGAGGCTTGGCAGAGAATGGAAATAATGGGCAGAAGTGCTTTTGCTGCCACTAGTTGCATCAGGTAGGTTTGATTTCTCAGATCAGTCAAATTTTTAGGAAAGGTGATTTGAAGAAAAAGAATCTAATTGGCTTTTCAAATATAACACGTAGTTCACTTTGACATCATCATCACGTTGAATAATTCATTTCTATTCAGGGGCTGAACTTGACCTGGGTGGGTTTTTCCCCTCTATTCGCTGAGGCAAAGCAAATCAGAGCAAATCATACCTCTAGAATGTATGTACATGTGTTCACTGGGTAATGTCTGGAAATTTTTTCAACTCAGTTCTGTGGAACAAAGCATCTTAGGCAATCATCCATGTATTTGAGGTTAATCTTCTTAGTTTTAGGTACTGAGATTTATGAGCTAATAATGCAATCTTTCTCTTTTACTGCTACCATATGAAAAGCATCTGCTGCTTGAAAAGTCCCTCAGACCCTCTTCCCAGAACTTTCTGGCAGCAATATGTCTCTGGTTTCTCCCTTTGTGAAAATAGTAAGCAACAAAGCCTCTTGAAGGAGTGGGATGGTCTTCTGCCTTTTCTTGCAGCTAATTTTGCCTTATTTTGTTGATAAAGCTTTATTTTGATTGCTACTTTTTTAATATGCTTTTATTTTAATGCGGCTTGTGTACGCTTGCAGAGATATTTAAGGAAGGTTTTCTTTTTGTATCAGAGTCTGAGGAAGAGGTGGAAGAGGAGCAGGAGGAAAGACAACCATCACCTGAACCTGTGCAAGAGAATGCAAGCAGTACTTACTATGAAAACCATCCTGTAACGTAAGAAGTCCATTTCATTATATAAAGTTGCTTTTTTACTAAAAACGATAGAATTCCTTTGGCTTTGGATTCTGGACATGATTTAACAGGTAGTTTAGGAAACTACACTTAATACCGATCTGCGTTATGTGAACATTGTCCTATTTTGAAACCTTCCTTCTTGGAGGGAGAAAGGAAGGGATGGTCGTTCTTACGTTACTGTCACTTCCGGTTTCAAATGTGAGGTGAAAAGGTAGCAACCATGTTCACGTACACACTTAATGGAGTGAAGGCCCTCAGATCCCTTACATTTCGAACGCACAGAGTAGAGAGGAAGTTGTATGTGATTATCAGTAATTGAGACTCATGACTCCTTTGGTAAGGAACTTGTATGGCAGTTGTTTAAATAAGCTGCAGGTTTCATTACAAAATTGGCTTCATTTATGTGTATAAGCTTAATCTTCCATTGGTCTCTCACTGTGCTTCTATTCTGTTAGGAGCAGCGGGTCTTGAGTTTAACACCTGTTCCTTAAAGGCTTTATACATCTGTGGGATTTTCAGATTCTCTGTGGAGAATTGTAAAACATATCTTTGCTTCAGCAGAAGTAAAACCTGGCTTTGTATGCAACTTCAGGGTATGGCTGAACTTCTCACTGCGTTCTATATGTAGGTACCATATGGTAGCAACTGGCAACAGAATGATCTTGTCGATATCAGCCGTTACCATGACGTAGCTTATAGAAACTCATAAAATACAAAGCAATTGATAAGCTGCATAAACTGCATTTGATTATTGTAGCAATGGGATAGAGGAGGCGCTAGAGGAATCGTCTCATGAGCCTGAGCCAGAATTGGAATCTGAAACAAAAACCGAGGAGCTGAAAGCTGAAGTAGAAGAAAAGACCCTTGAGGAGCTGGAGGAGAAGTCTCCATCTCCACCTCCTGTAGAACCTGTTTCACTACCACAAGAACCACCAAAGGTTAGTTAAAAGTCATATCTGTGCTTCTAGCTGCAGGTGGAAAATCAGAAGATTCAGTTTTGAACTTAGCCTTTTTGAGCAGCCAAACTGGTACCTCTCTTCAGAGTTACGGTGTATGAACAGCTAGACTTGAACTTGTGAAAATGCAAAGTTTCACTAAAAAAGGAAAGAATGTTATTTTTAGGTGCCGTTCAAGTCACGTATCGTAAATTTAATGCTCTGCTTATAAAGTGTGTGTGTGTGGTTTCATGCATGTGTAAACCTTTTTAAACGTGGAGTTAACGTATGTTGAGAAAACACCTTGAACTACCACCAACAAAAATCTCATACAATGGGAACCACTGCTCTTCCTCAAAAAAAAGATCATAATGCATTGACACTTGCAAAATTGCTGGCAGTATAGGTCCACAATCAGTGGGGGGGCAGTGACTGTCTCCCTTAGAGGCAGGATGCCTGGCCAAAAACCAGCCCACACACCCTGCGTCATCTGGTATGGTCCCAGTTAGGTAGTTTGAGAGAGATAGGAGGAACCGGTGAAAGCTGGAGAGAGGCCATTTTCTAGCTCCGGGGTGTCTCCCCTATTTTTATTTTTTCAATCCTTTTTCTCTTTTTCATTTTTATTTCTAATTTCTGGCATCCACTTTCTTTCTTTGTGCAGAAGACACTCCACACCAGAGTGTGTTCAGTCCTAGGTCTGGTTACCGCATGGAAAGCAGTGATCTGGGGGTGCTGAGGGAGCTGGGCTCACTCCAGTGGTGACAGTGGGCACGGCACACACTCGCTCCACGCTGTGGAGTCCACGGAGGGCTAGGACTGCAAATCCTCCTGTATCTTCGTTGTAATGCTTGCATGACAGTTGTTTATTAGTCAGATACGAACCAAAAGTGTATTTTCAGCAGCCGAGTTTCCCTGTAGGAATGTCAGTGGTTTGCCATGATTAGTAGCCTAGGTTTGTTGCATTTCCTGCAGGCTTTCTCTTGGGCTTCAGTGACCAGTAAAAACCTGCCTCCTAGTGGTACTGTTTCTTCCTCTGGAATTCCACCCCATGTTAAAGCACCAGTCTCACAGGTAACCCATCTGTGAACACCTTGGATTGTCTCATTACTTCTGCAAACTGCTTCAGTTTTTTAAATTAACCGATCAATTTGTTTGACTTGATTTGCACAAATTAATTGTGTCTTAAATGTTAATGCGCTCACCTTCTTGTCGCAAATGAAGGCACATACACGTTACAGGTGTAACTTTGGGTGATGGTGACGTTAAAATCTGTTTGTGTGGAAACAGAAAATCACTACTGAAATTTTTTTGATCGGTCTTAATGGGATATGGTTTGGTTTACAAGGTGGGGGGGGAGAAAAACCAAGCAAAAAACCAACTCCTCACAAAACGGTAGTTTTCTAAAGCATGTTTGAAAGGGGTATTTCATTGGTGGAAGTGCCCCAGCAGTACAAAGTGCCAGCACCGTTTCTGAGAAGGTGCAAGATTGCCTTGTAAGGCTAATATCTACAGAATTATGCTGGATTTCATTATCCGCTTATAATTGACTTGTCACAGAACCCTGTACCAACTTATGACTGTGTGAGGAATGGAAGGATTCACATGTCCTTGCCAGGACAATGCTGTCTTCCCATTCCTAGGCTGACTGGGCGAGGAGGGGAGAGAGGAAAGCGAGTTTGACCAGGTGATAGCTCATGTCCTGCACGTGCCAAGCTGGCGTGAGACAGTCTGAGACACAATTCAGCTGCCTCCATCCATACAAAACCCCTCCAAATAGAAAATGTGTGCTTTCACCTCCTCTGCTGACACTGTACCGAAGCGCTGTATGTCGGGGTAGCTCATGTCTGACTTTTTTAAAAGGCTGCAATTTTCAGTAGAGCCGCTGGGTTACTGCAGCCGCTGGTTTTGCACTGGTTTCTTCTCCGTTTTTTACTGGCAGAGAGGAACCTGTCTAGCATTGCTCTTCAGCCAAACGCATGTTAAAAAAGAAAACAGAAAAAACCCCAAAACAACCCATCAAAAAACCAACACCTTGTATGGCGTTGCTTCTGGTGTGACAGGGCTGTCACAGAAATCAGATACTGGCTGTGTAATGGGCTGGGAAGCCTGTCTGTCTTCATCAGCTTCAACAGGGCTTTGAGCACCGAGGTGGAATTTGAGCAGGAAAACTGTGGGTTTCTAGTACAGAATAGATTTGCCTTATGCGAAACCAACATTGGGTTTGATTTATTTGCCGTAGAGCAGGTGGATTTTTGTAATATGACTTCAAAAATCTTCTTAAATTATGTGTACAAGAGAGTAGAGTAGAGCTTATAGATGTCCTCTTCAACTCTTCCATGTTGCTCTGCGGCTTGTCATGCTTTCTGCCTTTTAGATTACTTTTGCTGTGACTTCACGTTTAAGTAATCCTGTGGGGAAGTTTGTGAACAATACTGGAGCGGCAAGAATTTCAACTCCCAGCTCTTCTGGAGGCATAATTAGTTAGTCCTGAGCTCCTTTTCTTGCACACTTTTCACACCTGGTATACAGGAAGCTGGTAGAAAAGACACCTGAATGATTTCTACCAGGGGTTACAGATCAGTTGCAGCTTTTTCCCGTTCTCCTGGATCCGTTAATTCCAGCCACTGTGCCTGTAAAGGGGGGCAGTAGATTGCAGTAGCGGGGGGGCAGCTCCTTTGGGACGCTGATCTCCCCGGCATCAGGATGTTACACAGCAGCTGGAACTGCCCTTCTCCTTCCTTTCTCTGCATCACTTCAGTTTGCCCCCACCTCTTCTCCCCTTAAAGATACAGCCTCTGTAGTATTATCTCAGAGCCCCTCAGAGGACCGCTCATGTGCTGTTTGGGATATAAACCAGTTCAGTTCCTGTTTATTTACAGCTGTGGAGTTAGACAGGTCAGCATTTCTCGCTCTTTTTCTTCTTGTGGGTGATGAGAAATCAACC
Organism: Arenaria interpres; assembly: GCA_013399435.1. Lineage (NCBI taxonomy): Eukaryota > Metazoa > Chordata > Aves > Charadriiformes > Scolopacidae > Arenaria > Arenaria interpres. The sequence goes on along the minus strand of VXAK01006555.1, from coordinate 66,456 downwards.
TGCCTACACTGATAAACTGGCGATATACCGGTTTCATGTGAAGTGTGGTTAGTTGTTTGTTTGCATGGTTCGGTTCTTTGCATGCATGTGTTTTGATTTTGGCAGGCATCTCGCTCTAGAGAAACTTTTAAGCCTTGTTAAGATCTCAAAAATAGAATTGTACCAGCCTTTGGAGCCACCTCTTCTCTTGCACTTTCTGTCCCATCCTCCTCTGTTTCAGAGGGCTGGTCAGTTCCGAAGCTGGTGAGTTTTTGCTGTCGTTGCCAGTAGCATTGCTGTAGCAGAAAGAGGTCCCTTTCCCTCCCCAGGTGAGCTCCTGAAGAGAAGAGACAGTGTCACCTTTTCCTTAATTGTTCTCAAAGCTCCCTTAGGCTCGGATTTGTGGCATACTTAGCTCCTGGGCTGAGTGCTCCTTTAGTCATTTTCTGTTGAAATCCTTATTCCGTGCCTTTCAGTCCACTTTGTGGGCTCTCCGTGAAATGAGAGTAGCAATTAGCCGCGGCTTGGGCTGTAAATGGCAGCCCTTAGTAGGCATCTTGTGATGCTGCTGGTAATTGCAGTGTTTTGGGGAGCACAATTTGCTCAAGTGCTTTCCTCTTGAGGCGGCCCAGAGAGCACTGAGGCAGTCTGCTCTGCAAAATGGGATGGGGCTGATTAGAAGGCAGCTAATGAGATTAGCTGTTTGTTGTTTGGGTGGACAGGGAGTATTTGTGTCACAGAGGAGAAGTTCTGTGAAATGCAAAGGAAGCCAGTAAAAGTTAACTGTGACACTGGGACTCGGGATTTAAGAGAAGGACACCAGTGACTTGGCAGGTGTTTGCTAGGGTGGAGGGAAGGACTGAGTGTTTCATCCCGACAGTCGTAAGTACCTAAGAAATGGGGGTCTCAGAGTTTTGCTTTTGAGGTGTAATTTGTAATGCAGTAAAGATGTACAAGTAAACATGGCAGGGGAGCTGCGGTCACCCATGGAGGAAGGATGAAAAGGGATTGAACAGGAAGGCTCATTTTTCTAGCTTATTCTTGGAATTGAATAAATGGCCCCGGAAACGTTGGAAGGACAAGCTAATGCCTAGCTGGGTAGAGCACGAGAGGTAGGAGGGCCGAGACATGTATTTGGTGCGTAACACCTGCATGTTGTGTGTAAAACACAGTCCTTTTACCCCTGTGAGGTACTCTCTGGGTGGAACCTTCAGTTGTCTTGAGTCCTCAAAGGAAAATAAGGGAGGTGTTTAACATAAACTACTTCTCCGCAGCAGTCCAGGCCTATAGCCGTTGTCCTTGTGTTTAATCTTCCTCAGAAGCTAGTGTTCCTCTCTACACTCCTAAGGATAATTTTGTCTTTCTGAGATAAGAACCCCACACAGCAGCAGCTGCTGGAGTGTTGTACAGAAAATGGAATGTAAAAAATGCTGGAAATTTCTGCAGTAACCAACAGGCTGCATAGAAATATTTTTTTATTGTTCTGTCTCTTTTTCTCAAATTATCTTTAAAAGTGCTTTTTGCTTGCAAAAAAATGGAATAGGTGTTCTAGTCTCTAAAAATAGGAAGGGTGTGCTTTGAGCATCATGGTCTTGACATCAGGAAGGCTGCAGAATATCCTCAGTGGGTAGTCTGTAGAAATTGTCGTTTCAGGTGGCTTTGTTGTATCAGAAATGCTGACTACGCTTCTGAGGGCTTTTGTTTTGTTCTCTTCTCCTTTTCTTCTAAGTTTCCTTATAGTTGTTCTGCACTCGAGGGAAAGAATCCCTCAGGGACTCGGACAGAAAAGGTGATTTGCCCATCTCTTTGTCTCCATCTCAGAGTGCCTCCTAACCCGTGAAGTTTGAGCTTGGCGTGAGGAAGCTTTATTTGATCTATGTGGGGTTTTCAGTCAGGCTGAGGAATTCTGGAGTAATGGAGCATTGGGATCTCGATGCCTGGTCAAACATGGAAAATTCACTTTAGCCATGTTTTGGGGAGAGGCTCTGATTGAGGGGTGTTTGCTTTGCACCTTGGAGCAGAGATACTGAACGCTGCAGTCCTGGATTGGTACAGAGGGATTTATAGGGGTGAAAAACACGTATTCCCAAACACGTTGCCATGGATGTGTACCTTCTGGAGTTCGTTTTGTGCATGCCACTTATCTATGTCTCGTCTTGTGGGGCTTTTTGGTTTGGTGAGTTTTGGTTGTTGGTGGTTTTTTACTGGGCCTGTGTTCAATAATGCATGTTCTCCTCCTGTTTTAGCCAAGAGTTGAAACTAAACCTGAAGCTCAGTCTCAGCCTCCTCGTGTACGTGAGCAGCGTCCCAGGGAAAGACCCGGTTTTCCACCCCGAGGGCCTCGACCAGGTAACGTGGATCATCAGCTTGTGTGTCTGCTTGGGACTAATTAATGAGAAGTGTCTCCTTGACGAGTCTTGTCTGTACCTGTGTTGTCTTTGGCTGATGGTGACCTGTCTGTCCCTACTACCTGCACCTGGAAATGGGGGAATATGATTTGGAGTCCAAGCTGGTGATGAGTTGTTGCAAAGATCGGGCATTATTTCTAAGCATCTGTTTTGTTGAAATGTTTTGTAATAGTCAGGCCACTCGTTTTTATGCTTGAGTACTTTTCATGTGGCTTGGTGCAGTTCTGAAAAGCGGGTATGGAAATCTCAATGGTTTTTTCCACGTCCTCTAATTTTGCTGAACCGTGGGAGCGAGAGCTCATAAATACCTGTTGTTGCTCTTTCTTTTGGAGAAATCCTTCCCAACGTGTCAGCATCAGTCAGTTAATAATTTTATACATATTTTTCCTTCTTGTGTAATTGTCTATGATACCATTCTTGGTTTGGCTGCCTCCTGTTGGTCCCAGTTTATGAGCAGCCAGCTCCCTGCCTTTTCTCGCTCGTGCAGAGCATCCAGACCTGCAGCATGGTCTGGGTAGAAAACACGCACGTTGCTCACTGTCGCCAGGAGTTGTGCCGAGGTGAAAGCCTCCTGAGCTGGATCCGTCAGTGCAGCCCGGTCGCCTGGCAAACCTCCGTGCGGCGCTGGGCAAAGGCTGGCTGGTCCCAGCGCCAGGGTTACAGGGTGCTCATCAGTCCCTCGTTGTGCCCGAGTGTGAAAATAAGTCACGAGTTCTAAGGGGTGGTATTTGCGATTGTCCTGGAGGGGTAGAGTAAAGCTGGCAGAGCACTGCCGGCAGAAGGGGTGAAGTCTCACAGAACGTAAGCGTCTCCACCAGCTCCAGCTAAAACTGGCTCTGAGGAAGGTGTTCGGTAAGTGGATGCCAAGCTGTGGTACCCATCGGGCTTAAAAGTGCTCTTGGCTTTGGTCACTGCAAGTGCATCTTCGCTTGGGGACAACACTGACACCGAAAGGATTTAAGGCACCGAGAAAGAACCATGACATCTGTTACCCGTTAACATTTCTGGGTTTTTTAACATGACATCTGCAGCAGAAGCAAGAGCTGCAGCTTGTGGTTAAATACAGTTGCAGATCTGCATTTCTGCTACCTTGAATGTAACACAAGTGGTACAGAAAACGTGTGACAGAGCTGGTCTGACACTGGGGTAGCACAGGCAGGGGAGGAAAAGCTGAAATTTCACTTGACCAAATGGTAGAGCTGCAGCCCCGCGGTGTTATTTTCAAAGGAGGTCAGGGAGCCTTTATCTGCTTAATGAAACCTCCCAAACGAGCCAGGAAGCTGGCTGTGACTGGGGAGAGAAAGGGGTACATACCTACACTGTAATACTAGAGGTACAAAAGGGGTAACAGTGTGCTGCTGTCACACTGTGAGGCAGGTGATGGTGGTAGGGAGATACCAGGAAAGATTTCATCGGGCAAGCTGCTAAGCGGGCTTTGGTTGAGCTGGAGAGAACATGAGCAACTCTCACTAGTATTTGGGACAAAAAGGTGTAAGATGAAAGCCAGGAGAGGTGATTGGCCAACACTCCTTTTAATCCGAGTGCCAAAGTGTACTCTTGTTCTGCTAAGGAACCGATGAAAAGGTGACTTAAACCCAAATCTTTTTAAAAGTATGTTTTAATGGGTAGTGAGCTCCTCTTCAGTGTAAGGATTTGAGATAAAACAACCACCTGTTAAACAAACGTGCCCGGTACGCCAGATGTCTTAGTTAACACCGATTTATTGAACCTAAGCAGGGAAACCAGACAAAAATGCTGTGTGGTATCACCACAACATTGTCAGCACTATGCAAAGAGGAGGATAGTGTCCTCCCCACGGTGTCACCCGCTCGGGAGCTGAAGGTACCGAATTGTTAAGAGTGAACGTGCTTGGTGCTGTTTGTAGATGTCTTCATCTGACTCCCCACACATCTTCTAACCTGGGTGGCTCTGCCTTCCTCTTTCTCTCGACGACAGGGCGAGGGGACATGGAACAGAATGAGTCGGATAATCGTCGAATAATTCGCTATCCTGACAGCCACCAGCTCTTTGTTGGGAACTTGCCGCATGATATCGATGAGAGTGAGCTGAAAGAGTTCTTCATGAGTAAGTAGCCGTTTCAGCTGCGGAGACTAAGAAGAAAAACCGTGTTGAAGAGTCATGTAGTGTTCACTTGGGGCCAGGCAGGGGAACTTTCACACGACTTGACACTACAGGTGGTGTCTGGAACAAGCAGAGGGGTGGCAGAGCCGGCCCTGTGGTGTTTGATAACGTGGCTTTTCCCTTTTGTTTCCCCAGGCTTCGGAAACGTGGTAGAACTTCGCATAAATACTAAAGGAGTGGGAGGAAAACTGCCTAATTTTGGTTTCGTGGTATTTGACGATTCTGAGCCGGTCCAGCGAATTTTAGTTGCAAAAGTAAGTATTGGGATTGGATGCCTTAAACCCCGCGTAGGGTGGGCTGGCCCAGTTTGCCTTGCTGTTGTTTCTAGCGTTCATTCATAAACAACAGTGTAAGAAAAGGTGGTTTTGGCACAGTCATTCTGTCAGGAGCGTTCCGTAGCCTACGAAAGCTGTGCCAGCGTTCCGCAAACCACGTCATACCAAATTCAGGTTTTTTACCTCTGCACGTGGAGCTTAACGCTTGCTCGTAGAGGTCCTTTTAAGCTGAAAGTTGAGTACGTAACCTTTTGAAGGGCATGGCCTGGATCTCTGAATTCTGCATCCTGGGGCTGAGAAACGGGAGCAAGGTTAGCCAGCAGTGAAGAGGCTAGAGGCAGCCCTGCCCTTGCTTGAGAAACACATTTTAGTTCCTTGCATGCCAAATGAATTTGAAAATGCTGTTCCACCTACCGTAGACCTCTGGGGCTAAGGCTGTGTGCTGTGGGGAGCCGTCAGCAGTCCCTGTTTGTCTTTGGCGTGTAGCGAAGGCAGGCCGAGGCGTGCAGCGCCGCCGTGTTCTCATGTGCCTTGTGTGAACGCACTTTGTGAGACGGTGACTAACGTGTGCCTTGAAAACTTTTCCCTATAAGCCTATAATGTTCCGGGGTGAGGTGCGCTTGAACGTAGAAGAGAAAAAAACAAGAGCCGCTCGTGAAAGAGAGACTCGAGGCGGAGGCGACGACCGTAGGGATATTCGTCGCAATGATAGAGGCCCTGGGGGTCCCCGCGGAATAGTGGGTGGTGGCATGATGCGAGACCGCGACGGACGAGGACCCCCTCCGAGAGGTGGCATGGCACAGAAACTGGGCTCTGGACGAGGAACCGGGCAGATGGAAGGCCGTTTCACTGGACAACGTCGCTGAGATCTCCACTGTGGGCAGACAGTCTTGGCAGTGGTACATTATCCATCGTGTTTGCATTCTTGTTAATTTTTTTTTTTTTTGGCTTTGGAATGTGACACAGCCCTTCTGATCATTTCTTTGATGTGAAAGCATCCTTTGGTTTCCAGTTTAAATTGAGGTGGACGTTCTTTCCCCAGTTTCACAACAGGAGTCACACTGTTAATTTATAAATGTAGACTTGGAGAATTGAGGACTGGGAAAAAAAAAAAAAAAAAAACAAAGAGAAAAGAAAAGAAAACCAGACCGGTTACCTATCTGCAACAAAAGTGAACTAAAGGACATGCCCAATAGAATTCAGGTCCTTTCAGTCAAAAACCCTCTGCTGCACATTTTGTGTGAGTGTTACTGTTTCTGCCTATTACTGTGGGAAACACAAATAGTGCAATTTGTGCAATTGGAGAAGCTTGCCTTTTCTGTTGTTCCTTCTTAGAACACTTGGCTCCAAACAAACTCGTGTTTACGCACTCATCAGAATGCACTAATGGGTACTCTGAACTCATTTCTATTGACATCTGCAGGAGGCATCGGAGGAAAAAAACCCTTCATCCTCTTACTCAGACAGAATAGCTTGTGAAACGATGCGGGCATCTGATCTGCTTGCTGTGACCAACACCTGTACACACCCAAACCTTACTGAGACTACGAGTTTATTCCAGAAGGAATCCATTTAGCTCTAAACTAAACAGGACCCAGAGTTTCAAAGTCGTAGCCCTGAGTACGCAACCAGTTTGATAGCTCACGCCAGGTTTTTCTATCCGCCCCTCTTCAGTACAGGGATGGCTGCTCCACACACTCCTCCTTCCCTTTCCCCCTCGGAAACGCATTGTACAGTGGAATTTGTCTTGACTGTATTTGAGTTCTCTGGTAATGTAACAAGCATGATGGTGCCTTCTATGAATACATCATTCCAGTCTCGCTGGTGATTTTGTACAGTATAGTGTATGAATTACTGTGCTGCAAAGCCGGTCGGCTGCAAAGCATTTAAAGGAAATCATTGAAAAATTGTATTAAAAAAAAAATTGCAGTATCTTTCAATCAGTAAACGTTGCTCAAACGATCATCCACCTTGCTCTTCAATTAACAAGTTTGCCTGGTTTTTTGTAGGGGGGGGAAGGGAGGAAGAAGGCATCCAAGTAGTCTCCAGGTTGTCTCTTCTCTTTAATCAGTGTCAGAGCTGAAGGAAGCGGAGTTGAAATCTCTCTTGGGCGTGAATCTCAGAAGTCAGTCAGGAACGGTGAACGCCGCTGGCCATCGGTAGAACCGAGCATCCTTTGGGAGGGTGAGCTTAGCCAACGAGGATACTGCAATTTTCAGAGAACAAATCAGCAGCTCTTAAGTGTTTGCATTGTCCAGTTGCACTTTTTAAAAATACTCGTACTCGTTTTGCACATAACTCTCAGCTGAAGTTGGCACTTGCGTGGCTCTGGGCAGGAGGATGGCGAGGAGACATCCCCCTCCTGGCTCTGACGGGGGTTCCGGTGGAGAGGTCTCCGGGCGACGTTCCGCACCATCGGCTGGAGGCCGGGGCCTGGGAGTAGACGGGGAGGGTGTCTGTGTGTGGGTCTGCGTGAAAGTGTGACCGCTTAAAGCTGCTTCTGGGCACGGAAGAGCTGAAGCAGAGCAGGTGCCACCCGAAGGGAGAGCAGACGGGGCCAGAGCAATCCCTCTGGCTGGCGCGGGCACTGGCTGCTGTGGAGTCACCTGGAAGACTTTGCACGTACTTTTCCCATACGTTTGGCAAAGTGCAGTGGCCTCTGTCTGCTTTCTCCCAGACTCCAGGGCTTCTGTGTTCGATGGTAAGTCTTGCACTATTTCCATACGCTTGTGGTTTGGTTTTTTTCCTGGGCCACATTTCTTCCAGTTTCTATTTGTATATTTCAGTTTTTCATTGAAGGTCTTGCGTTTCCAGCTGTGACCTGGAAATCTGTAGTACTTGAACGGCTCCACACAACACCAGGATTAGGTTTGAAGCCTTGGGACAACTTGCTGGCATCGGTGAGCAGTTTGTTTGCCACCAGTGTGTTTTGTGGAGCCTTTTTGGTTTTGGTTTTTTTTTTTCCCTTTTGTAGTGCTGTGGTGTTTTGCTGCCACCTAATCCATTTCCGTGGCAAACGGCACTGGGGATAATCTCAGCAACAAAACCCAGAGTATTCAAAAGAGCTACTGAGCCATTCTGCTTTCTGGCTTGCTGCTTGGCCGAGTGACGTGAACGACCGCTGGAGCGTCATCCCGGGAAGCGCGCAGGGTGACAGCTCACCTGCCCTACTGCGGACAGTTCGTGTTCTCCACCCTCTGGACAGTCAATGTACCGCGTAGAGCGAAGGAAGGGGTTCACTGACCATTACTGTTAGTCGCTGATTCGTGGATGGTGGGAGTGTTTTGTCATTACGGTTCTCTTTCGACAGACGTGGCTGACCATCCCGGCTTTCGTAGCTATCCCAGCCCGTGGATTTCCATCTTCATTGCTGTAACGTGTCAAGCATTATATGCTCGTAGATTCTAGTTTAAATGTTGCAGGTGGAAAGTATTTTTACTTTTAAGTTTCCATTCTGAATGTGTTTTGACTAAACATACCAATAAACTACTGATGTCTGCAGCATTTATCCCTGTCCCTAATTCTCTTGAGCGCAGGTCGCTGTAGAGCACTGCTCATCTCTTGCTGTACAGAAAATGCTTTTTTTCCCAGAGAATTGTTGCCGGTGAGTGAGGAGGCGTGGGACGCCGTAGTAGCGCAGTGTCACCTACTTTGGTTGAAGAGTTTTGTTGGGGTAGTGGATGAGCTCTGGTTTGCCGTGGCTGTATGAACTCCTCTCTGGGACCTGGGCTGAAGAGGACACACGGTGAGAAACCCTTCCAGTGCCCTGAGAAGCCGTGAAAGGCGAGGACACGACGTGGTTTGGTCATGGCACGTGCGGCCGGGGAGGCGCTGCCCTGGGTGCAGGCCGGTCCCCTCGGGGCTCCCTGCTCCAGGCAGGACACGGGCTCCCGGGAGGGATTCCCTGCGCCCCAACGGGCTGCGGGGGCTGCGGCGCCCGGCGTTGGGGGTACAGCTCGAGCGGAGGCTGTGGTGGTGCTGGGAGGAACGCGAGCTGAGCCGTCCTGAAAAAACAAGTCCTGCTCTCAGCTTGAATGTCACTTATTCGTGATGCCGTGGAACGGATTGCCGTGCTGCAAGATAATCCCTGGTTTTTCCCTTCTTGTGTTGAGTGGCGTTGCCCGTGCCAGCGTTCACCCGAAAAGGTGGGTAAGAGGGTTATCCATACACTGCCTGAAGCTAAATTGCGTCTGAGTTGTAGGATCAATGTGGAGCTGGTCTCCTCTGGCTGGAGCAGCTGCCGTCTGCTGTGTCTTCAGGGCCTCTGCCGAGCCCACGTCGTGGCTGTGAGATTTTTCTGCTAAATGGCCGTTGGGAAGCGTCTGAAAAGTTGCACGGTTCTGTGAGCTGGAACGCTGGGATGAAAACCCAAGGTCCTGTAGAAGACCCCTAAGCCCAAGTCACCAGAATCTCCTCCCGGGAGCAGCCTCAAGGGCTGCGAGATCTGCTGGAGCTGAAGATGCCTGAAGGAAGGCGATCCCCTCGGTGCCGTCTCGGAGCGTTGGGACCCTCACGTCAAACCAGGACGCTTTGGTTTATGGCCGGCGGAGGCCTGTGGACGCCGGTCGGGCGGGGCGGGGGAGGAGAGGGCAGGGAGAAGGGAGCCTGCGACCAGAGGGGGTCGGGCAGGGCCGACTCTTAATCCCGCCGTGAAGTCTCACGTCCCTTAAATCGCCGCAGGGCACCCTCGCTCGGCCCCTGAGCCGATGGGAGCTTCACTCGAGGACTGCTCTCCCCCGCAGTGTCGCGCCGGGACCGCCAGGGGGCGCTGCGGTGACGCTGCAGCCACGGGCGGCGGCCGCCAGGGGGCGCTACCGCGGGGCCGGGAGCACCGGGAGCGGGACCGCACGGTGAANCGGGGGGCGGACGCCCCCCGCGAGTGCCCGGAGGCGCGGTATTGCCCCAGGCCCAACTCGGAGGGCTCCTGGAGCTAACCACAACAATAAACAACAAGGGACAGTCCCGAACCCCCAAAATTTTGGGGAAAATCCCAAATGTCCCCGGGCAGGCAGAGGGGGAAGAGGGGGACGTCCCTTCCCCTGGGCATCCCGCTGGGGGGGGGGGGGTCCCGGC
>VXAK01006555.1:0-56551 GCA_013399435.1 Arenaria interpres | reverse complement strand
GGGGGTGTCCCAGTTTCTCCCGATGGGCGCTCCTGCAGCCCACGGTGAAGCTTCTTTCATCAACCGGCTTCCAGTTTCCCCGGACGAAATGCAGGCGGAGCGGATGGGAGCACAGAAATGGGAGAAGGCACATTGTTAAATTGGGCGACGAAGTCGACGTTCCCGACAGACTGAGCTCACGCCCCGTCTGGGGTTTGGCTTCCCCAGCCCCGGCATCTCCCTGGTTTCCTCTTTCGATTGTCCGAATGCTAGAAGGAGAAAGCGAGATAAGATGACACAGATGGATTCTACAACTCCCTGAAAGGAGGGTGTAGAGAGGTGGGGGTTGGTCTCTTCTCCCAAGTCCCAGGCGACAGGACGAGAGGAAATGGCCTCAAGTTCCGCCAGGGGAGGTTCAGGCTGAATATTAGGAAAAATTTTTTCACCGAAAGGGTTATGGGACATTGGAATGGGCTGCCCAGGGAGGTGGTTGAGGCCCCATCCCTGGAGGCGTTCAAAAGACGGGTTGATGTAGTGCTGGGAGGTATGGTTTAGTGGTGGTGATGCTCCTTGTATGTTGTGTGGGCGTCTATATTTGTCAGTTAGGTTGACGGTTGGACAAGATGATCTTTAAGGTCCCTTCCAACCTGGAAGATTCTGTGATTCTGTGATTCTGATTTCCCTCTTTTTTTCCCCACGAGTACAGCGGTTGGTAAGTTTCCCTCCCGATTGTTCCCTAACACCGCTTTACAGCAAAGCCCCGGCGAGAAGAACTGCAGTCCTTTCCCGGCGTATGGGACACGGAGATGGGTGAGAGGAGGAGGCAGTGCACGGGACAGAGGGACGGCTTGTTGGCTCAGGCTGCAGCTCCCGGACGGATGGACGGACGGACGGACCCTCTCCAGCCTCCACCTGCCCCATTGCCCTCCACTTCCCAACTGCACCACAGAGCGAGCCTTCCTCAGATCCTAAGGGAACCCATCCCACCAGGAAGCACGGCTCCTGGAAAACTGCCCTGCTTCTGTTAAAGGCTTGGCCTCGGGTGAAACAACAGACTGGGAAAACCAGCCCTTTGTGCCACAGGTAATAGCTGCCGGGTGCTCTTATCTCCTTTTCCACCCTGCTGTGCAAGTTTGCCCTTTCTTGCTTGGGTTTTCCTGTTACTGAAACAAGTTTTGTTACCGCTTCATCTTTGCGGTGTTAGGTTCTGTTGGTTAAGGTCGGGTTGTCAGTTACTAGATAGCAGCAGCCTCCCCCCCTCCAAATTCTTTGCAACCTTTGCAATGTCTGCGGAGAGAGACCTCAAATAAAGCAGGCGTGAAAATGAAATGTCTGTGCCTTTACGCAAAGAAGCGGTTTCTGCATCAGGACCGCAGTTTAGACAAAGGAGGGAAAAGCTGTGCTGCTGCCGGCACCTCCTCTGTGACTAAGCAGAGCATTTAGACATCCAAAGCTGTCAAACGGTAATAAAAGTCTCTCTGTGTGTGCTAGAAGCCTTTCAGCGCTAAATGCATCTTAAATCAGCCCACCTGTCATGTTTCTTCTAATGAAGAATTAGCATTAGTGTCAAAGCTTGTTAATGCGATATAAAAATGATCCTGTGAATATATACGTTACAAGCTCAATTTCGGTATGTTGCTATACGGAACAATGTAGGAGGGACCAGTGACTTGCAATTATCCTCACACTGCTATTAAACACAGTCGTTGCAGTGCCGTGGTTGGCCTACATACCTGGCAGAACTCTGGAGGGGAGGACAGAGAACGTTTAAAATAATGAAATCTTGGCATCATAATTATTATTTCTAAGTATGTCTTTCTTACTGATCGCTTTTGTTGCGGTAATTACTCTGGATAGTATTTTTGACCTCAGGCAGTAACTTACACGTATCGGCGTGTTCCCGAAAGGCGTGTGTTTGCTCTCGCTGAACGCGCCGCGGAGGGCGAGCACACATGGTGCTCATGCGGTAACAGCCCAGCACCACGGCCAAGCCCTGCTCGGGACGTGCCAGGCACAGGCACGGAAACTTGCGGCTTTCGCTTTCCAGCACCTTCGGATCTGACTCCAAATTAACCCTGACTTTTCTGATCTTTAGATCCGTACCTACGCCCAGCAGGAACAGCGGCACGCGATGGTCCCGACAAACAGCCGGAAGGACAGACCTTTTGGAAAGAGCTAATGGCTTGGTGCCTGGTGCTCCAACCGACCGGTGGCACCAGCATCTCCGCAGCCCTGCTGGGGACCGGGGCGCTGCAGGGCCCTCACAGCATGGGCACCCTTTCTGCTCACCCTCACGTCCTTCCCCCCGGGGTCCCAGTCAGACACGAGCTTTGTCAGGGCCCAAGCATCATTGCAGTACTGGCAGGACTGGGTGCTCAGAGAGCAAAGAGCAGCCGGGGCTCCCCCTGGGGCTGCCTGGACCTATGGCTGCTCACTACTACTTTAAAACATCCAGCGGTCACAACCTGTGCCGGCTGCCCAAAGCTCGGGTACAGCCAGAAGCAGATGTCACGCTTGTTTCTGTAGTTGATGCTGGTGCCACCCGTTATCAGCTCACATCCTTTTTGCTACAACTCTTTCCATTGATAATCACTTGTATGGTTTTTGTCCCTATAAGAAATGTGTGAACTTGACTCAACCATGTAGAATTTTTTTTCTTATAACCTTGATATTCCCCATTAGATCCACAGGCCCCCAGACCGTGTTCACGAACCACCGCTGTATCTAATTGCTTTTCTTTCTTACCCCCCAGCCCAGCTGTGCTCGCTCTCTGATAACCATTCACCCTCCCCCGCAGGTCACTGGCGATGGGGAGATCAGTTAAGTTACAGGTAGGATGAAACCATTCTCCATCACCACCAATTTATCTCTTCTAGTTACTGGAAATTTTGTATGCCAGCTACGACAAGCCTTCAGTCAGGCTAAGTAAGACTCAAGGAGGTTTATTCTAGTTTTCACAGCACCAAGCTTCTACAGTGATCTTCTCCCTCTATGTTAGGACCAAACCAGAATAGTTTTCTGTCAGTCTAAACCAGAAAATATTAGGCTGAGACAAACCTTAAAAAAGAAGAGTGAATGACAGTTTCCCATCGTTAGCACAGGACGCAGATTTAAACAAATCCAAAGTTTGTAAAAACCCAATACCCCCTGGCCCCGGGGAGATGGTTTGGTACCACCTCTGCTGATGCATGTGACGATACAATTTTTTTCTTATAAAAGCACCTTATAAGAGCCACTAAGTCATCATACTGCAATCACAAAGGCCCAAGGGTGGGTGTAAGGGTTTGAGAAATGATTAGCTTTGCTGAGTTGATTGAGGTTGTTTCGGTAATTCCTTTTTGTCTCAGTTTCCACAAAAATAAAAAAGCCTTTCCTATAGCCAGGCAGAAATTTGAAGTTGGGGGAACTGGGGACATCCAGCCTTATATGCCTCTACCCAGCCTTCCACACTCATTAATCTTCTTTGTGTTGGGGAGGTGTGTGTGAAATGCTGGCTAAAGGCACTGCTTGTACCTGGAAAAAAACCACCTGCTCTCTTAGTGGCTGTTTTATTCATTGGAAGCACTTTTGTTAGAGAGCAGAATAGGCAAACCTCTAAAAGGGCATGAACATCTCGCAGAGGAGGATGCACAAGTGCAGTTCAGTGAAACAGTCCCTGAGCAGGAAGAACTTTTGCCGCGAGATACAATGACTTATCTTTGGAAACAGGCCTTATGTGATAAAATTTGACATTTGAGCAGCTTCAAAACAAAACAAGAGTATAGAAATAGAGGATTTTTTTTTTCTTCTTGCTAGAAGATAATAAAGTAAAAGCTAAAAAAAAATAAACTATAAGCTCAAATGATTGCTTTCTCCAAACAAATGTGGCAGTACTTTTACTTCAGAGTTTCCACTACCTATTAAGACTCATGTGCTTTTCCAAGCTTAAAAGTTGAGTAGCACAGACTAACATTTTTAGATGGGTGAGAGGAAAGTTGTCGTTACACTGCACCTTCCCTTTGCAAAGCAATGCAGTGAGGCTGTTCACATATGAAAATTCAAGTTTGGATTTGGGGACTTTGAGCTAACATGGATCATCAGCGTGGTGCAACTTAGGATCTTCTCAATGCCTAATTGTGGGGCTGCTTCTTCAATAGTGTTGGCAGCTCCCAAGAGATGCTGCAACCAGCTTCCCTTAGCTGTGTCGGCAGGGGACCTTTCCTGAAGTCCACCTCTGGAGAGGCAAGAGGGACCCTGGAGGTTTTCCCACAGAAATGAGTGGGGTGGGCACTGATAGCCATGGCCTTTCCTGAACAAGTGATGTATTAGTACCAAAATCTGTTAATCTTGTTCTTCATGATGAGTTTAGATCTCATTGAACCCCCAAATGAATTCTGCATTTTATAATGATTCATACCAGGATGAAAAAAATGCAAAGCTTGAAATTCCGCTACTAAAGAAGCAGGAACAATGCAGAGCTATAGAAATCCCCAGACAGGGAAGTCTTCTGCTCCCCTTCAGAAGAGAGAGCGTTTGGAGGCCGGTTTATGGTCGATGTAACTTTGCAGCAGGGGAGCAGAGGGTACGATGCAGCACAATATTCTTGTTCCTTCTGTTCCCTTTGATTTTCTACAGCGCTGACGAGAAGGGGGTTACGGATGAGAGTACACTCACCACAGTGCTGTGCTTTAGGAGCAAACCTCAACTGAAATGAAGCGTGCAATTTGATTGAGACCAGTTTGTGAGATTTTTATTGAGATGATTATTTCTGCAGACCATCTTGCAACATGCTGAATTTAGAGATGAGCTGGTAAAGGCAGTAACACTGGTCTGTCATCACTATGTTAGCTTTTGAAGATTCTAAACCCCTTAGTATTAAGTCCTTAGAATTTCCAATATGATGAAGATGGACCATACCACACCAATTTGTTTAAGGAAGCCTTCAATCAGGCTGCAAACCGAAACAATGCTCCAGAGAACGGTTTGCCCTAGCTGAGCACTCCTGAGTTCGGGATCAGTAAGTCCCCACACACGGGAGCAAGTTTCTTCACCTTTGCTGAGAAAAGACAGGACACCTGGTCTTAAATCCTGCAGCAAATGTTGTTTTCCCTGTTCTCTCAGAAACAGCCTGGGTCACGGCAGGTCTAACACAAGCGTGTCAACGTAACTACAGCCTGATACCAACCAGACCTCTGGCTAGGCCACTGCGTTTGTGCTGGGCACCACCACTGCTGCTGGAACAAGCTGCTCAAAACACACTCTCTATCCAAAAGATGCCTGTAATTACAAAACCTTCACCGGATAAAACTCTTCCCTTCAGAGGGACTCGAGTGCTACCACTGACTGTCACAGTCACAGCTAACTCACTACCTGCCTTCTCTCAAGTGGTGCTACCCTGAAGCACTCCAGAAACAGCAAGATCAGGAAGCTCTCATGGTTGGTCACTCCAGACCACCTTTTGACAGGTGTGCCATGGCAATTTTTTGCTGTGCCCTACACCTCGCTCCTTTTCGTGGTCACATTAGGTGTTAAATGCGCAGGACAGTGCAGGTTTCCACTGACTTGGCTCACTGGCTCAGCAACTCGGTCCTTGAGGAACATCAAGTATGCACAGATGCTGCAGACCCACCTCAGAGGCTGATGAAGTGCCCTTTGGGATCTTCCCAGAACCCTTTCCCCTTCAAGAGTTTGGCATCATTGCATTTAATCCATCTTCTGTACCGTTACACCAGGATTTACTTGGAAATGCTATATATATGTATCTATACCTATACACAGCTTTTATGTTACTTACGTATGTTCTCCAATGGAACTCTCCATCATAACCTCGGATTTTCACAAGGAAGTTGCCTCTGCTAAAATAATGAAGCTCAAGTCAGGTGACCCAGGGCAAACCTTTCTGCAAACACCTGTTTTCATTTCCGTAGTTTAAATGAGAATCCTTTCAAGGTAATCTAAAATATCCCTGGACCTGAATTCCTTAGAAACAACATTGCCGTTGGATATCTTAATGAACTTAGGAAACAAAGGATGCATTTAAACTTAAAAGCATCAGCTACAATTAAAGCAGAGCTTTGTTTTGATGGGATCTGTTTAAACCACTGCCAGTCAAATCATAACAGGGGCCACCGACCTTCCATTTCTAACAAGTGATTACCTTTAGCAGGCTTTCTAAAGTTTTAGTTCTTTAGTAAATTAGGGGAAAAAAAAAAAAAAAGAAAAGATAAAACTTCTAACAGGTGAGCCTGACCAGTTTTATTTCTCTAGAGCACATTTTTCATTGCTGAGCTGTGAATTCTGTTGAAATAATTAGTTGCCTTCTACCCAACCCCAAGCCCAGTTGATTTTTAAAGGAGAATGAAATGCCTGTACCTCCACACATCAGCGCCTAGGTCAGAAACCCAACAAGCAGGTGAATACAGGCTAGCAAGAGCAGAGACTGGTTTTCAGAAAAACAGCTGGTTTTCCAGTACCAGCCAGAAATCCCCCACAAGCGTTACTATCTTGTGGTTCAGCCTGTTTGTTCTCTCGGGCAGTCTCACACCTGGGTCTTCACAGCCTCACTGCTGGCAATCTGAAGAGGAGGGAACTGAAGGTACATTCTGAACAAACACAATACTATTACATTTCTCCTGTTTACTGTCATTTACTTTGCAAAGCTCTTAAATGTTTAAGTAAGTGTAAAATTGCAACACTCTGACTGCTTTCTCATTAAGCATCAGAATAAACAGATGCTTATTTTAAGGCATTTCTCCAGGCAGTGGCTGATACCATCTTGCCACATGCTGTGGTCTGGGTAAACTCTGCTTAACAATTATCAGAGGCTGATCCTGCCAAACACAGGGAGCGTGGCTGCCTGCAAGGTAAAGGCATGTTGAAGGTACTAACAGCCCTTCAGCAGCTGCACAGCACTAAGAAAACGGGATGTCACTTCGCAGCAGTGGAAACAATCAAACCTCCTCCAATCCCAATTTTCTAGCCGTGTTTTGTCAGCCAACCGCCTAAACCCTGCATTCTTTTCCAATAAATCCACTGAAATTTGAGTATGATGTCCAGTGTTTGATACCAACTTCTTGCTGGTAAGTGCCAGTCACAGATTTCAGCAGTCCTGGAGGAGGCAGTTAGAAGATTTAAAGACAAGTTCCAGGATGGTCCCGATATCTATAATCATAGCAAAAAGAGATGGCGACCCTTACAAAGAGATTTTGGCCACAGTTTTGAAGCTGAATGTAGAAGTGACAACAAACTGGCAAGCACGTGGCAATATTCTGGCCAGCAAAAATCAAAAAATATGGAGATTAAGTAAAAGCGGACGGCAGTTCTGCCCCTGTGACACAGAGCAGCTTCTCAGCAGTTGGTGGGGTTTTGTTTCTCACACGTGGGCCAAGTTGCACAACCAGCCTTCCCATGGCTGCGATTCTGCATGGTCACTTCCACTTCAGCTTGGGTATTTCTGCTCACACAAATCCTCCAGAAATAATAATCCTTTCCGGGAGCTTCTTTGTCGTCTGTTTGTTTTTATTGCATGAGTGTGCGTTTCCGATCTTAAGCCTCTCTTATTTCAGTTGCTGCTAATCTGATCGTTATCTTGGGCAGTTAAGGATGTAGGCTGTAAAAGAGCTTTTCAACAGTCTGTTCTAGGAACCCCCTAAATCTAACAGGCTATCACAGAAGGGAAAGATCTGATATTTACTGTGGTGGGAGAAGTCATGCCGGTTTTTGGGTTGTTTGTGTTTGGTTTTTTCATTGTCTTGTCTTTTTCATAATGAGAAGTCAGAAAGGCTTCCACACCATTGCATGTTCTCCCAGGGCCGGCATTATTCTATATCTCTGCAGGAGGGTTTGGAGACAGGAATCTCCTATTTTCTGGTGATCTTATGACCTTCTACAAAATAGTAGAGCAGGAGCAGACAAGATGAGTTCTTGCTTTTTCATCTCCTGATTGCCAAAACCAGTCAGGATTTCATGAATGCATTCAGCACATCTATTTAAATCTATACCCCGTGTCTGACCTTGCCACCAGGATGTGGGAATACATTTAAGAGAAAACTAAGTCGGTGATGCCTGGTCTGAATTTCCTGAGCTTTGGCGTGCCGTCGGCAGGGACTCTTGGCAGGTGGCTGTAGTGGCCAGGGACAGCAAGCAGCAGCTTTGCAGGCTGGCAGCAGGTGGTGTCACCTCACTAGAAGAGACATGCTGGAAAGGGAACATAAGGCAATGCATCAAACCGGGGGAAACAGCCATCTGGCAAGCTGCACCACACTCCCAGATCCAGGCTCCGGTTTCTCTCCTGAGAGGGCTGCTACCAAGAACACGTGCCCATCCTTGGTCATACCAAGGCAGTTACAGGGCTCACACGTGTCACACTTCACATAAGTAAAGGGATCAGCACTGTCGTGATTCCTAAACTGTCATAAAAGCAAAGCAATTACTTAGAAACCAGGGCAGGAGAAGCTTATCTTGTCATTATCTCAACAAAAGGCTGCTTAAGGAACTTCTGTCATCTCAAGCCAAACTTAATTTTAAAATAAGAACTAGTTCAACTCTTAAGCTTATTACTGTAACAGGAGGAACCAAACCCGCAGCAGTCCAGCTCACCTCCGCCTTTGCTACTTCCTTAACCATTATTTGGAATAACAGCTTTTTGCCCCAAGAGACTTTGTCGGGAAGCCAGGGAATGATTTTCTAGCTCTCCAGCTAGCCCACGGTAACCTGCAGCAGGCACCACATGGTTCTGCACAAGTTTGTACCCAGTAATGTGCTTTGCTAGTGCTGACTGTGCTGCTGAGCTGCCCGCAAGTCACTCCGGGCTCTTCTGTACCCTCACTCAGTAGTTATACCAGTGCCAGAGCCCTCACCAAGCCTGCCCGGTCCCCTGAGGGCAGCCAGGCATCTCCTCTGCTCCACCTGGGGAACACAGCTTTTCCTGGTCCCATGGTGGGGCAGCAGAGCCGGGTCACTCGGCCCAGCATTGCCCTGCAAAACCACCCTGATGGGACCTCGGGGTACTGCTGTCAGCTCCTGCCAGCACCTCTTGGACACAGCAAGAGAGCCCAGCAAAGCACTACCCAGCCCTAGGGCTCATCTCACAGCCTGGAAGCCCCTCACAGCGTCCAAGAAACATTTTCAGGGGGAGCAGGGAAAGACTTAACGGTGCAGGTATTTTGAAATACTTCACTTTGATGCCAGATAATTGCATCTGAGGGAAAACTTCTTCATGGCCACACTGGAAGTTGCAGGGCACAGTCCACACCCTCCTGCTTTAGCAAGTGCCTTGCTCAGTGTGGTGGCCTCTGAATTAAATCATGGAATTGTTGCAGGTGCTTTTTAATAAAAGCCATCTCCGCTAAGTTCCCTATAGACCAGCTCTGTAAAATAATTACCTTCCCTTGTACCAAGGGCTGCTGTATTTAATTCAGCACAAGATTTAATAAAACAAAATAAACCATTTGAAAAATCATCAGCAGGTTTCTTCTCATGGGTCTGGCTTCCACCTTGACAAAAATCCTTTCGTGCAGGGAATAGATTAAAAGAAACAAGTGACGAGGAATTGGCTGAAGTCCATAGAGAGCAGGTGGGGAAGACAGGTTAACATCCTCTGCCTGCATTTTCCTGCTGCAGGACTCTGACTCCCTATGACTTCAGTGTGATTTGTATTTCTTCCTACATTTACTCCCTGTTGGGGCAACAGCTTTGGCTATCAGTATTGTCAATTAACTTCAACTTGCAGAACTGAAGACATGATAATTATGCTTAGAAAAGAGCCAGGAAGGGGAGGTTTGCACCAAGCTGTACAGAAAACAAAAGGTCACTTGAAGACTCTACAGCAAGTTTCAGACTACTTTAAAAATATTCCTCTCCTGCTCCTTTATCTCCTATCCTCGCATGTCCATTAACAGGTTTAGCAGTGTTTTCCAGCAGCACGGGTAGCTATACTTGCATATTTTCTACAGCAAACTCCACTTTCAACCAGTTGCAAAGCAACGTCAAGGAAGCAGTTACCTGAATTATCAGGGCAACAGGATACAGCTCCCAGTGTGGTTCCCGATTTGAGGGAGTAAGTGTTACAGCACCCGACAACTGTGTAAACATCACCAGAGCACACCCCGGGGATGACCGAGAGCAGAAGCACATTTCTGGAGGGAACCTACAGGTGCAAAATCATGCTAGCCAGCAAACTTCCGGGAGAAAGCAGCTTTCCTTAACAATTGGACTTGATACTCTCCAAGTAAATAAATCCCAAAGCTTCCCCACACCCCTTAAGCACTTGACTGCTGACGGACTGCATGACCTTTCATAGTAAATCACCCCAGCTCGCATCCTGCTTAGTGAATACACCAGATTGCAGGAAGCTTTAGTCTGGAAGGTAAAATGAGTCCCAATTCCCCCTTTCCCACACCATGAATACTTGGCAAAAACAAAGCTTGATGTCATTATTGGGTGGGTGTCAGCAACTTGTTTAAGTGAGCCATTTGATAAGATGTAGAGCTTCCTGCAAAGTTGCTACTGTTCTGAGTAGAGCGCTCCTTTCTCACAAGATGGGGATCTGGTGAATTTATCACTGAGAAAACCAGGGATTTATTCTGCCTAGTAAATACTTTAGCTCCTTGTAGGCCAACATCTGGATTGAGTTATCACTTAAGCCAAACCACTTCACAGGTTCTGCCTAGAAAAACATCAAGGAGTTACCGGACTGATGTGTTTTGCAACCCTCAACTATTGTGTGAGCTTCAGAGTTTGTCCAAATAATTTTCTCTAAATATTATAGAAAACCTTCACATGGATAATATCAGTGATCTGTCGCAAATTTTCTTTCAGTAAGTCATCTGTTGTTTATACCTCCTGCTGAGGAAAATATAGCCTATCAATAAACAGGACAACCCATGAGCACATAACTCATTCCTTTGATTCTCACCATGTTTCTCAAACAGATGACTCACCAAGCTCATGCACACAGATCTAAAATGAGATAAACCAAGGCACTACCAGGAAAAAAAAAATTATTACACCAAACAAACCCATAAATTAAAAAGCTTTCAACATATAAGCAATAATGGGATAGCGAAGCTCTCTAAAGTGATTATAGACTCCTGTTGGATAACCAGCCAACAAAACATGATGACAATTTACAGAGCAATCAAATCCTCGCTTACAGCTGCACTCAAAGCTTAAAGCACGTTTATAAGTACAGTGGTACCTTACACTTCCTAGCACCCAGGGATCCGTTTCTCAGGTGTTTTATTGAAGCCCTTTTCTTCCTACCCTCTGTCAGTAATGGGCGATAGGCTGAAGCTTAGCATGCCTCTACAAAGGAGCGGCAAAAGCAGGGTACTTGAAAGAAGGCAAGCCAGGATCTCTGGCTGCCAGCCTCAGCAACACGGGCACAGTCCCACACTATTAAAATAAAGCAGACACAGCAGCTCTGATGAAAGGAACCACAGCAAGCCACAACCTAAGCTTTACGAGACCACCCCACAGCAATAAGACAACCCTGAAATGCACCCAAAGCCACGGGCCAACAAGACGGAGCCCGCAGGGCTCTGACAGCTCTCAAATCAGTTCTCCAGTGCAAATTACTCTTATGCTTATGTACAGGAATGGAAATACGGAGGTGTCAGCTTGACCCAAGCCACCTGGCCTGGATGAACACCTCCTGTATCTGCAGTTGCTGTGGTCCACACCATTCTCTGTGGTGCCTGTGGAAAGGGAGGCCCAAAATGCAGCAGATCGACTGCCCCTACCATATAATTCAGTCATAGTTCAGGAGACAAACATCAGGGCTACTAACTGGAGTATAGTCCAGAAGAATGGAATAAGATTTGCCTCTGTGGGAATTAGTGATATTCTTTAATGCCTGTCAAGTTTCCACTGTGTGGAAGTAATCCTTGATTTTTCAGGGGAAAGATGAAAATGTCTTTATGTAGCTTTAGATCTTCATTAAGCTGCTGCATTTAGTGAGAGATTTTTTCCAAAGCACCTCAGAGGACTGGGACATTCAGTTTCTCTTGGTTTAATTGAGTAGTCAAATCCCCAGCCACCTTTGAAAATTGTGTCTTTAAAGCCTTATTCATGCATAGGTGACTCTCAGCTACAAAAATGGTAACACTTTCTCAATTTATGAAAAGAAGTGACTCTATTCAAAACTCCCAGGCAATCCCCTGGGGTGGGAGAGGAAGCACAACCTGGTGTAAGTATGAAAAGAGAAAAGGTCTGTGTAAAGACTAGCAAAAATTACAAGTGTCAGAGCACAGCGACTATGGATTTCTGTTTAAAGTCCGCAAGAGTAACGCATTTCTGTAAAACTCAGATCTCATTCACAATTGTCCTCTTCAGGCACATGAATACTGTCACAAAGACAGAGCAAAATCATTTATGGAGCTTCTCTTATATTTTCTTGCTTTAGATATGCAGAGGGTGGTTTTGCTCTTTCATCAGAGAAAGGAAGGTTTGCCTAATACCTGAAAGCAAGAATAGGGTAATAACATCAACGATAAAAATAAATAAAAGAGACACATGATGTTCTGTTCCAAGATTTACAGGTGCTTTGAAAGGAACGTGTGTCCTTTCCTCTGCTGTCGTAAAAGCAGAGCGAAAGTGATGGGGGGCCGAGATTCCTCCGTAGATGAGACAAAGTGCCAGGAAGTTTGTCTAGAGGAAAGGCGAGTGAATGGAGATTTGAACCCCTTGACTTTTCAGGCTGTGAGATCTCTCCCCTCTGAAGCAGCTGGCAGACCATGGAGGGGTGTCCTCTTAACTCCTAGGCTTATCTGCACATAACACACACCACAACCTCAAGTTTCACACATCCTGACTTGTTAGCAGGGGACATGAATGTCCCCTTCAGCACAGGAAGACTGCCTGGGGAACTCCAGAAACTGTCCCTTGAGGTGGAGCGGGGCGCTGGGCACTGTTGAGATGCACCCTCCCTACAGAAGCGAAGAGCCATCTGAAGAGCCATCCCAGAAATCACCCTGCAGCTCTGTTTTTACACGGGGGAAGTTTTCTGTGATTCATAATGTCCTTTCAGTTCCTTTTTCTCAAAAGGAAAATTCTTATTCTCGGTATTTAAGCAGTATGATAGTGCCCTGCTTTGCTCAGGCGAGCTTAAAACTTCACAGCATAGCATTTTACTCATTGCAAAATGCAGATAAATGGAATGAAAACTTTCTGCGGGAGAGTTTCTGGGACAGGAGAAAGAAGAATTTGGTCTTCACGGGAAGAAAATGTTTCAACTTCATATTTGGGAACACTTCTGCACTTTGTTTCATCCCAAATGAGAGGGTATTAGCAAAGCAGAACCTGGACAGGATATTTCAGTGCTAGCAAAACATGACGTTTTAGTGGTCCCCAAAGTGCTTTTCGTCTCCTGCCCTAAGCCAGCCTCTAGAGAAGCCGGTTGTGCACTAACTGCTCTGCTCACCTGACTGCTCTCCTTGCACACTGCGAGTACCCTTTCCTCATTATCTCTCTGCTGTCTTCCACGTGACGGAACGCAGTCACCCGGCTGCACGCTGAATTGCTCTAAACAGGGAGACAAGTCCCTGGATGTGTGTGAACCGCTTCTTCTTCTCCAACGCGGATTTGTATGTGGAAACAGGCAAACAAAAAAATGCACAGGGCACAAATGCAATACAGCCTCGTCCACCAATTTACTGCCTCTTGCTCGGCTCTGTAGAGTCTGCCTAGGTCTCTTCTGGCTGCATTTTGCGCTGTTTTGTGGCTAATTTCACCTGGACACAGTTTTTTTCTTTCAGTGCCAAATCACTGCCCCCAGACTTTGTAAAATAGGTCTGTTTGGTATTTTACCTTTCCGAAGGGCTTAGAAGATGCTAGCAATGTAGCACATGGGAAGAATTTTTTTGCAGAGGATCCTGTTCTGCCGGTGCAGAGTCACTTGTCAAGGACAATAGCTGTTGGCAGAGCATTAATATGACAGAATCGGGCGTGCTGCCAAGGAAAGCAAACTCTTTTGTGGTTTATGCAATGTTTTCCTGGCCTGTCAGCTTGAGATCACCATTGACGACGAACTGAAAACTGCCTTTCACCATTAGGAGCAAAAAAAAAAAAAAAAAGGCTAGTCAGCAGAATGGATAACGGAATTCACTGAAGCCCCAGTGCAACAAAAGCAGGTTGGGTAGATCACGAGTGTGTGTGTTTGGTTTGTGTGTGTCTCACAACAACAGCTACCCTCTGTGTTGGAGGAGCCCTGCACGTTAGGCAACAAAGGTTCACCCTCTGCAAAAAGGAGGTTGGCATGAGGTCCTCTTTACAGTGGCTTCTAAGAAAACTTGGAGATGATGCTGATTGCATGAAACAAGGGGTCTTTCAACTTCAGAGACTTTGACTACAGGGCCATCTTTGTACTTGGAAATTCTGCCTGCTTGTTGTTCCAGGGATCATGGGATTATCTAAATTGGCTTTAAAAAGCTGACTCGCTTTTGCACAAGAGATCTCCTGGCATTTAACAAACTAAATGGACAGTTGCAAGTGAGGGCCATGAAGTTTCAATTATTTCTTGAGATGTCTGAGTTAGGAAGAACAGTACTTATTGATTCTCATCCTGTCATTCATTCACGGGAAGTACCCATGAATGCTTGGAGAAAGGCTCTGTCTGAAAGGCTAAATGCCTGTAAAGATTTTAATTCACAGAAGGAACAAGCTGTGACCATGCCAAGGCGTTAGTGATATCTGTGACTTACCTCATCCGACATCACACCATGATTGCTCTTATCTCTAGACACTTGTCACTTCTAACGTTATTGCTCATTTTTGGTCTCCTAACCCTTACAAGAGTCTGCTTCCTCTCTACTTAAACGTGCACTAAAAGAAGGTAAGGCAAATGAATGGTACTTTATTTCCACATGGGGATGTCCACACTGATTCCTTGTGTGTGTGTACACACAGATTCATTCCAATGAATCCATTTTATCTTAGCACCCTTACATCAGAAGGCTTTTTCAGAGTGTCCCGGGGAAACCAATCTGCTGGTATCAGCTGAGGCTTTTGAGGCTGTCCCCCATACAGTATGTCCTGACAGCCAGACACTGGAAATGATGCTGCCTGATGCAGCCACTCTCATCATTGGGCAACCTGCTTCCAAACCCATGGAGGAGCATATGCCACCAAAGGATTATGACCTGAAATGCCACATGCAGCCTACGCACGTGGAATGAAAGCGTGTGTCTTCGGAACTTGTAGCCAGGAGGCCAGTTCCTTGCTCCGACCACTTGTACAGCGGTAGCACAAGTTGCTGTAAGCTGCAGCCTTCTCTTCGGGGAAAGGCCATATGCTGCAGAACATGAGCTTTAGATTGCTGAATCAGCAGAAACCTGGTTTTCTTCTACCTCTCTCTAGCTGCCTGGAGTCTCAAAGAAAAATGTTTTTCAGACAGCACCGAAGCATTTCCTCTTCAGCCGGAGGTTCCTGTTTTGCCTACGTGGTCTGTCTCCATGCTTCACGTTGCCCCCCCTTCCCCGTCTGGAACGGCTCTTGCTTTTTGCACCTCTGGTGTCAATGTGCTCAGTGCGTGAAGAGAATTGCAACTTCCCCTCCGTCACCCAAAAAATAACCCTCTTAAACACTGAATTTTCTGCACAGCTGAGTATCAAGGTGGTTTCATAGGATAAAAATAAAAATTTCCTGAGGCTTCCAGCAGATTTTATAATTTCATTGCCAAGCCTTTATCTCCAGATACTTCATTTGATAAGGGAAATGTACTGTTACAAAGAGGACTTGCTGGGACTAGCAGGTGTTTGTGTCTCTTGGGTGCAGGTGTATAGAGCGACTTTGAGTTCAGAAAGCATGAAAGACCCTTCACCCTGGCTTAAGGCATTGTGCTTAATTGGGTGACTTTGCTTTAGGAATAATAAGGTTTGCACAGCACTGGATGACACATAACATGCTAAGCTGTGTGACCAGGAGACTGCCAGCAGCTCCGCTATCTGAGGTTGGGCAGATCATTTAATTTAGCCATGTCCTGTCCAGAAAGCATATCAAGAGCTTAGAAGGGAAGATTATGTTCTAGTTACAAAGTGACTCCACTGCTCTGATTGACTCTCTGGCTACCTATAGCATGAAGCCCCAACTCCGGGGAGGAATCACTTAACATTGGCTACAGCTGCCCAAAAACCCTGCCCAAGACTTTGTAACCTGTATAAAATACCACATGGGGCATCCAACAAGCTGGTATGAAGGGATAAAGGAATGTGATTTTGTGGTAAGAGCCAAGAGTTTCAGGAACGAGAGAAGCTGGGACTACCGCTTACAGGTGTGCTGCACTAAGTGGGCTCAGTGATGTGATTCAGTCCACATCTGTTTTACATTATTAAAAAAATGCTTTTCACCAAAGCTGGAGTCTGTGAGGAACAGACTATGGAAATAGCACTATTTGGTTTTAGTGTCTGAATGAGATGTGTAAAGGTTTCTGCTCGTTTTCACCCAGTATGCAGTGAATATTTCTGTAACTCCCAGTATAATTGTGTGAGTGCCTCTTTAAATGCCTGTCTGCCTCCAGAGCAAGGATCAGTCAGGGCCCTGCATCTGACCCGTGAACAATATAAAGGGGCAAAGGAAAGTGAGCAGCTTTCTTGCTCTTTGTTTGTGGTGAGTCTGCTCATGGGAGGTAATGTTTCTTCGCGACTTTATTCTCTTCTCCTGTAAGGTATTTGTGTAACTTCTTGTTGTATATAGATGCGAGCTTGTGCAGTGCCTTCAGACTCTGCATCGTAGCACTGGTGATTACTGCAGTTGATTCTCAAACAGTATGTTCACTGGCCTGTATTTTCATTATATTTGTAACTGAAAATTGCTCTACTGAAACCTTAAATCGTGTAAGCAAGAGTGCTTCAGTACCATAATCTTAAGGATCCTGTGTTCATTTTAGGGGCAAATCCAATTAGAGCTACTGGTTTCATTACTGCTGGTAGCTGGTGCCTGCCATCCCTTCAGCAGAGCCTGCAGGAGGCATCTGTGTTTATTCCTGAACTGGAGAGATTTTGCTTAACTGACCTGTACTAAGTGCTTGGGAACAGCTGGACTTGGCACTGAAGCAGCTGAAGGTTGTTTGTGTTTAGTGTTCTGTTGTTCCTGAAGGGATGAGGATGGTGGTCTTCAGCAGAGGTAATAAAATAGACGAATTAATTGAAATTAAACCCTAGAGAACATGTGTACTAACACAGGTGTTGACTTGGGCTTTACTATGGCCCTGAATTAGACAGTGACTCTCTTGGAGGGAGCACTGCACCATGAGATCAGTGAGGTGACACCCAAGCCATGAGGTGACTTGTGCCTCAGAGCAGGGTGGCTGTTAGTGCTGATAAGCCACTATGGCACGCTGTTCCCTCCAGCGCTCCAGGTAGGGCTTGTGCTGTAACTTATCTCTGGCGGTGGGACAACGAGACTGCACTTAACGCAAGGCAGAGATTTCCCTGGAGGACTTATGTAAGTAAGGAGCAAATGACTTGTACTTCAAAGTAACAGTGCTGCAGGGACAAAGCTAAAGGAGCTCAGAGTGGCAATCAGGGAGTTACTCACACCTTTGATGTATTCTTATCTTATCAGGATATGCAGATAACAGGCTGGCCAAGCAGCAAGCTGTTGGTTGTGTAAAAAATGAGTCGATAGGCCTTGGTTCCTTAAGTGAGTGAGTCCTGGAGGACTTTAATCCCAGAGCATTAAAAAAAATAAAGTGACGTTGCAATCTCTGAACTATAACTCTCCCCAGTAAAGCAGCAGACGGAAGTAGATGGGGCAAAGGCCTGGGCTGGGACACACGCAGCATGTTGCACCCTTGGGGATGTTGCAGGTCCTCCCAGCTTCTGAAGTTTGAGGTCACCATCTTCAAACTCAGGTGGCTGCTCTTTGTAAACAAGATCCTGATCCCGGTGCTTCAGTTATTCCAGAAGAGCCAGCTCTGTGGCTGCCTGCCAGCCAAGGCAGGTTCTGCTATGCTGGAATTGAGCAACCCACTCTTCAGCTTTCAGGACAGGGAGACTTGTCTTTAGGCTTCCTGAGGCACTTGCTCTTGAATCTGTTCACTTGTTTTAACCTTCCAGCAGAGAAGTGGTTAATGGGGGATAATCACTGGAAGGCTTTACTTTTTTTTTCCAGTTTTGTTTGGGTTTTTTTCCCCCCTGTGTTATCTGCTTAGCAGCTGAACCAGGGGGTTCTGTCTACTTTTGTGCCTTTGTGATGTTGCCACCCTTACTCTTACAGCCTGTGTCTGTGCCATCTCTGGGGATTGCTGGTTTTTTGTGAGACAAAATGGGCCTTGGAGCAGCATCACTTGGAGACACATGTTACAGTGCTCTTCTTTAAGTATCCTAAGCTTGTGGTGGTTTATTTCCATGATGTCAGGAATTGCCTCAATGTGTTTGTTATAGGTCTGTTTTTTCTTCATCTATAGACTATCAATATTCTAATCTCATGCTTGTACTATAATATCAACAGCAACTTTGGTAGTGCCAGTCCACCCAGAAATGGAGATATCTTACTAGTTCCCTATTGAAATTATTTTTTGAAGGAATAGCAGTGGGATATTAATGATCAAGGAAAACTAATGTATTGCTGAAATTAATTCACTCAACTTACATGCTCAAGCCAAATTCTCAAATAGAGAAATATGTAATATTGTCCTATCTTCCCTCAAAAAGGGAAAAGCCCACAAAAAGATGCCTCATCGAGGTTAAACTATTTCCCAGAAAGAGAGATGGCATACATCTGAAGCTACCTTCTGAGCAGGTGACTCTGAGCATAAGGATGGCAGTTGTGTGGTTTATTGCCACAGAAGCACAGTCTTCTGTCTGCAGTATAATTTTGACAGATACCATTCAGGATTTGGCAGCCTGATATGGGAGGTGCTCTCACTTGCCCTCAGACCTTCTATGTGAGCAAAAAAGGATGATTAAGCAGAGCACTTCTGAAAAGAGAATGTCCTGCTTATCTATGTTCTTTCAAATCAGCTTAATTTTTGAAGTGCCCTCCAGAGATAGCCTAAGTGACTCTTGAAACCCCTGTGTGATTGACTCTTGAGCTTATGGTTCTTTCTCTGGTTGCCTTGGCCTTTGACAGCTGAACCGGACTGGCAGCTATCAGTTCTCCTGGGCATTGAGTTCTTGGCTAATCACTAACCCCAAGCAGCCAAGGTTATATGGGGAGCCAAGAGCAGAGGGAAGGGCTTGATACCTGTTGCAGTGCAAGGTACAGAATCCCTGCCTCAAAGCCTCTAATTTTAAGGCTTCTAATTTCTGGTAGCTCAGGCTGTCAAAGAGCTTCAATGGTTTACTTTTCTTCCTTTGAATTATAAGGGAAAAGGCCTTCCCTTCTAGTTTGCTGAATCAGTGAGCCCAGTACAGGCTGAACTAGTGGCATGGCACTCAAGTGGTTAACAGGCTTATATTCCCATCCGCATGGGAAAATGACTGTTCCTCTAAAGCTATTGCTCTGTGCCATAGGCCGCTGTCCTTCCTGACTCTGCATCCGGCGGTAACTTCCTCCCTTCAGATAAAGTGAAGTTTATCTATAGAATTCTTAGTAACTGGAAGAACAGGCAAGAGGGGCAGTCATGGGGTCTGCTGGTAGGACCTAGCTGCACACAAGTGAAGCTGAGCACGCCTTCCCTCACCACTGCCCAGAAGAACAATTTCCTCTTCTCACAGGGAAATTGATGTTGGGGTCACCCAGCTCTGAGTTCTCGTGCATGTTGTCATGCAAAAAAGTTTAAAGCAGCATGTTAAATGCGATACAGCAGAAAGGTTAACACCGCTGTCTCAGACTTGGTTTGTATACTTACGGTGGGGTCAATAAATGAAGAACTTTGGGGCTCATGTTCTGCTTTTTGGATTTTGTGACATGTTTTATAGACCTTAAAATGCACTGCTTTAACCACATGTATAAGCACAAATTATATGTACGTGAACTGTGCACTTAGCTTCTAGTTCTACTGTTTGGTCAGGAGTCAAAGGTCGGGGTTCTGGATGGTGGTACAAGTTCTTTGTAGTTCCAGCTTTAAATTATGCTCTGAAGGACTTCCCTGTGTGTTTGTGCCTATTTGGAGGCATTTTAGTACCAGGTAAAGAATATTGGCTTTTCATTACAGAAGGGAAAAAACTGAAAACAGTTTCCAAATGCCTATAACATAAGTAAGATGATTTGGAAAACGGATTTTTAGAGTTGCTTTGCTCTGGCAGTGGCATGGGCTGCCTGAACCCTCAGGACTTGGGACCTGCCTTTGGTGACCCAGACAGCTGGAACCAATTTCCTCTTAGGTCTCCACCTCCCATATAGAAAGAAATTATTGTCTCTAGTCATGTTGCATGTCCTCACCGGGATTTTCAGTTTTGTTCTGTATTCCTAGGACCATTGGGTTCTCTTTGCAGATCTTTAACAGATCATTTGTCACTTAACACTAGTCTGATTCTGCCACCTCTTCTCTGTGAAGACTATCAACTCCTTGAGACAGGTGTTTCTTCTGCTGTGATAGAGCCTTAATGTCCCTCTAGAGTAGTAAGTTGTCTTAAAAAAGGCAATTTAATTGATGGGAAGAGGGTGTAAATTGAACAGTGGTGTTCTGGTATTGCGTTTCTATGTCTGTCTGTCAGAAAATGAGTGGCTTTGTTCTGATGACCAAGCACTCCTATTTTCTGAGACTGGTATGAAGGGTTACACATGACATCTGGTGTTGTGCAGTGGATGATCAGTACCTGCTGCACCAGGTGCTATACATGGCAAAAAGAGTAATTAGATAGTAAATAGCTCTGAGGTCCCTGTGGCTGTGCTCCAACACTAACAACTGTCCATTGTTCTCTGGTGTCTGACAAGCTGAGAGCACTTTAGTGGGGACTATGAGAGGGTCTCTCTCTTCACTGCCCCTAATAATAATGGAAGTGCAGGACCCTGAATTCTTTAAGACACCTATGAAGTGTGAGCTCACCTTTCCAGCCGCACTTCATAAGGACCTCACCTCTGCTAGCAGTCAAGGTAGGGACTTTGGTTGGGTCAGTGTCAATCCAAAGTGGGAAGGAAGCCAACGGGCAGCTTGTACTTGTTCTTTTTGTCCCTGGGTAGACTGGATTGGTGAGTTACTGAAGAGGGAGAGGAAGGAGGTAAGAAATGAAAACAGCTCTAACCAGCTGGAACTAGATCTCCCCTAGCTGGACAGTTACAATTTGTCACACAGAAACAATGCCTAACTGTTTGCCTTGCGAGTAAACACAACGGGAACAAAGCCTCAGCTGTATGTGTGTGCTCTTGTGGACCTCCTTGCACTTACTTTACTGGCTGTCCACGCACTGGTCAGTGTGTGGCTTGGATCTTTCATCAAAGACAAAAGGAGAGGGATGAGCAGGCAGCGACAGGTGAACATAACCCTTCCACACACTGGGAAACCTCCCGTTTGTCCATGCTGGGCCTATGTATGTCTGAAATAGATTTCTGCATGTAGTCCCACACATTAGTAAAAGCAAAGTTGGACGTAAGTTCAGATGAATTAGGATCAGCTAGAATTACCCCATGGAGCTCTACAAACAAACCAGCTATCCTAGTGAGGCTTATGAGCATAGCTAATTTGGTTGCCAACATAGTCATTAGGACTGCGTGGCGAGAGAGGGTGCAATTAGCAGCTTGGTGCTACCTTTACGTGTACTGCAGCACTGTTCAGCTGCCCTCTGTATCCCCTGGCACGCTGGGGAGTTGCTTTGCTGCCTTCGTCTGAAATTTCCCTTTGATTTTGTGCGAGGGAACATCTCAGCCGTTTATCTTCATCTAGTAAGGCGCAGAGCTGGGGCTAGCGATAGAGAATCTGCTCCCCTGCTTCCTTGCTCTTGGCTCACAACACAGCTACTCTGTTCTGATTGTGAAAGCTGGAAACAGTGAGGTTGATGCTCTATTTTCCAATCTCGTTTTCAACTGTGGAGTCTCAAAACAGTAACAATGTGTAACTCGTTTGTCACTGCTCCTAGTGATGGGAGGGAAGAATGAGGGGAATGTGTCCCATGGTGCCAGACAGAACTGGAAACAGCACATTTAAGTTCTGGTGAAAAGAAATAAATTTAATTAGCCTGTCGGCTCTCTTAAAATTATTTTCTTTGTGTCAGTTTGTCTGGGTTAAATGGCATGAGGGGGAAGAGCTGATGTATGTCTAGCAGCATCTGGAAAATTATGACATTAGGGAGGGAAAAGAGGTGTTTAGGGAGTGGTGAAGTGCAGAACGGGGAACAGGAATGCTGGAATGAGAAATAGAAGTGATGGAGATTGGACACTCAGCTTGTTTACTTCCAGGCAGTGAAGGATTTCTCATTCAGGGAAAGACAAGATGACTTGATGCTTCAATCAGGATACAGCACTGAGCACAACATGTGAAGAAGCTGCCCTCCCCATCGGTGCAGGGACAGGCTGTCTGATTAAGTCCCTGCAAATGGAGCATTAAAATCCTTGCTCATTTTCTGTCTGCTTTCCAAGATCCCCGAGGAAGCTGAAGCACTATGTTCCCTAGTTATACCTTAGCTATTCTCTTAGAGCCTTTCAGTGCTGAGGTCTCTGCTACAACCGTGGTCTCCTCAGCTGCCACCTTTCAGTCTGTTCTGACCATGAAGATGATGCCAAATGGCAGCATAAACTGATCCTTGGCTCACAGTACTTGGCAAACCAACCCTGGAACTGATTAGCCTTTAACTTCACTTATCTGCTTAACAGCCCAGCTCTCTGAAGTAAGAGATTGGCAGTGGCGCCAGTAGGCTCAGGAAGGTGACACTGTATTGGCTTGTACCGAGTCTATATCCAAAAGGTTTCCTTTAGGGGTATAAAGAACGCGCTTCACCAAGGCTGAAGAATGAATGGCTTATTTCCTGATGTGCATGGGACTAAGCTTGCCAGTATCCAAAGGCACGAGAGATTTTTGAAGCCCTGTATGATGAAACAAAGGCCTGGGAGCATGGGTATGCTTTAATGGGCTATAAAAAGTTCCCAGCACTAATGAGGCTAACGTATGTTGTGTGCACTAACCAGAGCCCAAGCTTGTTATCTTACACTTCAGGAGATGCAGCCACAGTGCTCAGGCAGCAAAGGAGTAGTCCTTGATCCATCTGACACAGGTCCTTCACAGTGCACCTCACTAAGTTCCCCTTAGGTCAGCCCTATCCTTTAAGGCACCTGCATCCTTTTTCCAGCCTCTGTGTTGCAAGGCTGAAGCTGTGCGGGCTGGGGATTTTGGTTGGTTGATCATTGTAGAAGAAGCAAAAAGCTTTTGAAAACTTCCAAATTAAAAGAGGTAATTGTGTCAGGACTGAGAAACAGGGCATTGCCAGGCTCCTGTCATTGAAGGGAGCAAGAGCAGGACAGGGGAGGAGGGGGACATGGAGAGAGAGCACAATGGCAGTTAGTGGCGAGTCCTGGTGTGGAGCAAGACTGTCTCCTGGCAACGGGTGGCAATTGGTGGACGGGGCGAAAGGAGCCTGAATGTAGTGCCAGGGTCCATTTCAAGTGTCTTGGAGAAATTTGCTGTTCACTTATTGCAGACCTGCCTAGTTTATTAATAATGCTTCCTTCTGATGTAATCCTCCCTGCTACAGAAATGCTGACAAGAAGCATATGTAGGGCACAGATCTGCCCGTGGAAGAGTTGGGCAATGCTTTTGCTTGGCCCTCTTCTGGACCTGTTCCTTGGCCGTGATGTTTTGTTGCCAAGCATTTGGTTGCCATGCCAACTTTTCAGCATTAAATCATAATCTAAGCACAGCAGGAGGCCAGAAACCTTTTCAGGTCTAGCTCCTGCCCTCTCTCTGTTGATCGTATAACTGGTTATGTGGGCAGGACTGGCTGGATGCTTCGATGGCTTGTCACCAACAGCCTAGATGAAAACTTACCAGCAGGGAAATGACAGTTCCCTTTGGAAATAGGTACAGAAGTTAACGGGAGTTACGGCTGGAAGATTTCTGGCTCCCCAGCTCTGCCACCTGTCTGAAACCAAGCCCTTTCTGTCACTCAGTTCGCAGTGCTCCACTGACACGAGCTGCTCTAGAGTGCCAGGGGAGCACTGTTGCTCAAAGCCTGCTCGGGTGCTGCTGAGCTAGGAAAGGATTCCATTTTCCAGGGTTGCTGTCTTCATTAATGCCTGCTTAGCATTAAGACTGTTACTGGACTATTAAAGACGTACTTCAGATTGTCAGGATCAAGGTCTTAACGCAAGAAGTACTCTGTTGATAACAATGTGTATTAGATGATTAAAATGTTGAAATATGTTGAGTGTGCAGTTCATGTGTATTTCCCTTCCATAATGGGCCAACAAAGAGGCACATAGTAATGCTGAGATGGCTCAAAATGAAGAATCTGCTCTGGGAATGAAAGAACTGAAAGGAAACCTCTGAGCTCTGTTTTAGCCAGACAGGATTTCATGTTATTCTTATCATATGAAGGTAGCTGAACATATAATATAATTGTGAGCTTGTAAGAGCGGGCTGCTGAATAAGTGAAGGGGAAATCACTGAGTGGACTCAGGGCAATTCTGATTGAAAAAGCACTTGGTTTTAAGTA
This sequence comes from Arenaria interpres, assembly GCA_013399435.1. NCBI lineage: Eukaryota > Metazoa > Chordata > Aves > Charadriiformes > Scolopacidae > Arenaria > Arenaria interpres. The sequence goes on along the minus strand of VXAK01006555.1, from coordinate 32,069 downwards.
AGGCTGTGTTTTGCAGAGAAGAGATGGGACCCGAGTTCTCTCACCCAACTACTTTTTTTAGCTGTCTTGCAGCAGAAAGCCTTTTGTTTGTTCCTTTAATGAAACTGAATACCCACCGCTTGGAAATTATCGGGTGCATCAAAACACAGTTCAAAAATAGAAAAGGATTATTAGACAAACTTCATCAGGAGAAGCAATTTGACTGGCCCTGTCTAAGCTTTTAGGATTTCCATCTGAGGTGTCAGGCATCACTGGGGAGCATTGTATAAGAAGTTTCTATTTTTAAAATACTTCAGATCTCATGCTTATTTTTTGTGGGGTTTTTTTTTTTTGTTTTTGCATTTCAAAAACGAATGGAAGATTTCTCTTTGCCTTCCTGTGGTATCACAACATTGGTGTGAAGAGCATCCCAGCAACACAATTGCATTAGGTTTTTAAATTTGCTGTAGAGAAATCATCAAACATGACTTGGGCTGTTCTTTCCCTGCGGTGTAGAGTGGAAGCAGAGCTATTTTCCTGTTTACTGTGATGTTGTTCAGCAATGATCAACGTGATTTCTATGTCAATCTGCCCTAGATTTTACCTGATTTTCTACTTAACTTACTTTACTAAATCCGTATGTGGAACTAAGGACAGTGTTGGGTAATGCCTGTGCAAGAAAGAGCAACAGCTGTCCTGGCATTCCAGAGACTTCTTGGTTGCAAGGGAGATGGGCTCCTGGGTAGCTGAGGGAGCCTGCTGATGCTGTTGAACCGAACAGAAAAAGGTGATGCTGTATCTAAGTCTGTGAAGGACTGAGGGAAAACTGTATCCCATAGGTGAGGGGTCCCGAGTAAGTTTTTGTGTGCTTACTGAGTTTTTCTGCTGCTTGACATGCAGAGCACCCATACATGTTGCAGTCCAGTTGATGGTATTTGTTTCCATCTTTGTGTGCCATACCTCCACTACCCCTTATGCTGTCATTTCAACCTGCTCAAAGAGGGGGCACAAAGCACTCAGGCCGCTTTATGCTCCCCCTGTGCTACAGTAAAGCCAAATACCTTTCACTGGCATGATCTGGCATGGTGTAAAGCACTGGAGAATCTGGCCCTTGTGCTGCAGGGAATATGGATCTTTTCTTTTGCTCTCTTGTCTTAACTGTCATCTTACATGTAAACAGAATGAGAGAAAGAAAAGAACTGATGAATATGCAGGACAGAAGGGTTAAGTGAGTGTGTGTCAGATGTTACCACTCTGATCCAGATAAATTTTGATGCCTCTGTGCTGGTACAAATGACTATACAAAGAATAAGATGCACAACTAGAGGACAAACCTGTTAAATACCAATACTCACGGAAGCCTAATATTAAAGGTAAAACGCAAACTGCTAACTTTTGGACCTGGCCTGCTGCCTTGGATCACTGAATTCATGCCACATTTACAATGAATACTGTACTTAACTTGCTCTCACTCTCCAATTCTGTTCAAGAATACGCTAGTAACTGCTGCATTGAAATACCAAACTGTTCTGCAGGCATCAAGTGAAAAGGAGCCTAACACTGCACCTTTACCAAATGGCACCTTTTATTTAAAGTATTGCTAAATGAAAGGGCTCCGTTTGTCCGTAAAAAGGAAATGAGAGTCATGCAAAATACAAGATTCCCTAAAGGACATAATTCCCACACTGGTAGATGACACTGGGAGAGTTTTTTTTAAAAACAAATACTGTGGCAGTTTACAAGAGCTCTGGTTGTGAACCAAGACCCGTTGTACTGGCTGCTGTACCAACACAGAACAAAGACAGTGCTTTGAGTGTCCAAACTGTTTGTTTTTGAAGCTAAAAATACCTACTCAAAGGTTCCAAAGATGCTCCCACTTAAAAACACATGTTCTTAAAGAAAGTACTAATTATGTGGTGGATCTTAACTGTAAAGGCACATGTTGGGAAGCTCTGATTTCATGCTCTCTAGTTAAGTATAGTTCAATAGCTTGGACATGTTTTGTTCCCTTCAAAAACAGAAACAGTCTAGTGAAGCATAAGTTGCAAAAGGATTTGGTAGTTTGATCATAATTGCAAGTGAAAGCTTGCATACTAGTTGTACATATATTTTTATCTCCCTCAGCTTTCATCTCTGATCTACAAAGGGTTTCAAGCAAAATAGTAATTTCTGTTTGACTCTGTGTTCCACCTGTGCTTTTATACTGTTAATCTTGACATATTTCAATGAATATTGAATTATTAACATATTTGATATATTTTAATGCAGTACATAGTTTTTTATTACATGAATTAAGGGGGATTTTGACTTCAAATGCTTGAAGTCATAATTGCCAGCTCTTGCATATCATTGTGTAGCTCTCCAGTGCTTGTCTTATAGAGTAACGTTCTGTGTTAATACACTGATAAGAAAATCATAGCTACCGTGTTAAAAAGAACAAGGCAAAAAGATCCAGAAATGTGGCTGACGCTTACTTTCAGGGCTCCAAAATCAGAAGAGTGCTAGAGGGGAAAAATCCCTGAATTTTTATTAATGTTGTTTAATTGATGTCTTCAATGACTGTGTTCTGAAAGGTTGATACTGGCAGTACATTAATGTGAGCCCCTGGAAGAGACTGCTTGGAGTTTTGCCACAGCTTTTGGCACGGCAGAGTCAGGCTTTGGCCACAGCCGACTCTTCAGGACAAGGTTTCCTACTTGACTTTGTTAATTACCGTTCAGCTGTTGTGTTGAACAGGGGTACTGAAAATACAGTGAGAAATAAGAGGAAATACCTGTACCGCAGCATGGAGTAACCCCTGTCTGGACTCCTGCATGTACATTGGAGATCACGTATCACAGCTGGTCTGCACTCTTATTTCCTTGGTGTCCAGGAGACGGTCTGTGCAGCCCCTAAAGCCAGAGAGCAATCTGGGTTACTCAGCCCTGGTTTGCTTCAGGGGAGTATTTCTAGGCAATGTGCTAGGCAAACGTGCAGCAACCAGTTGTGATTGTGTAGAGGTTTCAAGCAGCACGAGGGAAATACTCAATTTCTCTGTTTCATAACTGGCTGGAGGCACGGCTGGCAGCATGAGGGTCTTCTCACTTGCAGACCAGTGTCCTGTCTCCCAGTCAGCCCATACTTCTCTTCTACTCCTACTTCTTTGAGTCAGGGTTCCCATGAACTTAAACCGGCATGCTGCAATAAAGAGGCAGACACTGTGGAGAGGGAGGTGTGGGGAGTTTCTTACTGTATAAAAAAAGAAATGTCACCAAGCAAAAACTCCATCAGAGCAAAAAAGGAAGTGAGAAGGAGATTGCCTTTATGTAGCAGCTCTGTTGCTCTGTTTTGCAGAGATGTTGGCATGATTACAGAAGTGTAAGGAGGATCAAAGAGGCAGTCTTGCAGATGACAGCAGCTCTTGCCAAATCCTACTTCTTTATAGCCTTTGCTTCAGGGAACTCTGACAGCAGCTAAAGCTCCCTACTTATCAGGTGGTAGGTTAAAGGAGAACTTGTCTTGCAGGCTTCACACTGTAAATGCAAGTACTTTCTTTGCCTGTGGAGTGTGGTGTCTGCCTTAAAGGTTACAGACTTTTATACACCTGATTACAGGGACAACTTAGATAAATTTTCCTGGAGGACTAGGGCTCCTGGACATGGGACCTTCAGGAGAAACAGGACAAGACCTGCCACAAGCTTTACCTAGAAGGTATTATAACCCTCGGTGTGAAAATGGAACAGATCTGTCAACAGAAATGCCATATCAGTAAGGAACCATGGGGAACCTGCATGTCAGTTAGTATCTTGGTGGGTGCAGGAGATGACTGCAACTGGTTAGACACCCATCCTGAAATGGGTAGGAATGCCTTGACCAGAGAGGCCCCAGGAGTTAGCAGCAGTGCTACACCTCGCATCACTAAGAGGGTCCAGTACCACTTCGAGGGAGGGGTTTTTGCTGCAGCATCATCTGTAATGAAACAGTTGAGCTACATGGAGATGGGGCGATTTTTGTTTTGTCAGGCAACATGGCTGAAAAAGGACTGTCTCTAGCTGGGTACAGAGTGCTCGCTGTACATTAGGTTCCAGAAGGCTTTTTTGGACAGCAGCTGTTGGAAATGTATACCCGTTCTGTTGGTAAGTGCTTCCCTCTGTCTTTGCAGCAGCTGTCTGTGAGGCGGTTAGCAGGCAGCAGACACAGCCTGACCGCAGGACACTAAAGAGGGGCAACTTCCAGAGCAGGAACAGAAACACTGAAAACCACCAACGGATTCTCAGTGACACTCGCTTAGCAAAGAGGAAGCCATCCTTAGGCAAGGCTCTGTACTCTGTCAGCCAAGCCAGGAAACAAGTCCGTTTTTCAGCCCTTGCAAAATACTGTGCACCACTGGATCTGACTGGTTCAGGTGGGAGTGGGAGGACAGCACGTAGGCCTGGTAGCGTTGCTGGTCTAGGTTCTACCGGAGCCACACAGTGAGGAGTAGGTTGCATCTTAATTGTGCAAACTAGTATCAGTGGACATACAGTATGTCAATGGTAAGGCACACAAGGCTTTATTCCAGTCTGACGCAGAAGCGGTAAATGGCAAAACCAAGCAGGTTGCCAAGGATTGTACAGGACATGTAGGCTGTCAGACCCTCAGAAGTTAGCTGGTGCTGGTGGGGTGGTGATGAAGTAGTTAAATCCTCAGGGAAGGAGTGAGGGAGCACTGGGGAAAAATGCAAAATTCACCTGGAGAATGTGAAATAACCTAAAACTAATATGTTTGGTCTTGAGCTAGGGAAAGGAGGAGGAAGGGAGAGGCTGGACTAGCCAGGTAAAGGGGGAGTATATGGCTGGTCAAGAACTGCAGTCTAAAAACATACTTGCACCCTTGTTTTCACTTGTAGAGGAAAGGAGGAATTGAAGTTGCTCACCATTCTCAGTGTTTCCTCTAGACTGTGAGATAAGTCCCAAAAGTATGTCACAAGCTCATCCTGTTTCTTCTCCTACCCCCAGAGCAGGATTAACTACACCTGTTTGTCTAACCTGTTATGAAAACCTCCCTGTGCTGGAAACATCACCATCTCCCCAGGCAACTCATTCAATACTTAATTATCCTTGCAGCTACAAAATTTGTTGGTGATGTTTAACCTAAATTTCATTTGATATAATTTAGGTACACCTTTATCTGCCCTGATTAAAGGGACCATGGCTGCACAGACTTGCTATTTTTGTAAATAATAGGCTATGTAGTGGCTCTGTCCTCTCTTTTCTGGGCTGAACCACGCCTTCCACTTGATATTTACTCACAGGCCCTGTGGTTTGCAGACTCCTGATGGTTCTCACTGACATCCTCTGGAGTTGATCCTGTTTGTCCACACTGCCTTCTGAAGTGCTACTTGGACACAGCACTCCTGTGGATATAGAATAGAGGGGAAGGGTCACTTCACACCCCTTGCACGCTCTATTCTTGTTTAACAAGTGCTTGCCGCATGTCAAAACCACACAATACAGCTGACTTGGGTCCCGTCTGATCTGCTGTAACCCCGTGAGCCCTTCCTGCAGAACAAAACGCTGAGGGACCAGTTGCCTCCCTTCCCCTGCTCCACTGCAGTGAGCACTTTACTTGTCTGTATCTACTGGCCCTCTTGTTTTTCTAGTCACACTTAAATCTAGTTCTTTTTTTCTTTCTGTAGTAGGCCTCCTAGCTCAGTGTCAGGTTTTACAGGCATGATCTTTTTTTTTTTTTAACATTAAAAGTATTACCCAGATTTTTTTGTGGGGTCTGCACTCAGCACTGGGGTAGGAAAATACCTTTCTGGAAACTTGCAAAATACATTCTTCCATCAGGACAGTGGATTATTAACTACTAGAGTTTTGTAGCAGTTTTTGCATTTCCACTGAGATATTTTCCCATATACTGTTTCTTTCGCTTGTTTAGAACATGAGAGAGCCAGGTCCTGGGCCAGAACCGGAATGCTGCCCTGTCTTCACTTACATGGACCCTCTCTATGGAGTTCCCAGGATATGATTCATTGCAGCGGCTGCTTTCCAGGCAGCGCTGTGCTGACTGACCCTCATGTGCCTACAGACTGCAACCCGTCAGGATTTTCCTGAGGTGCAAAAGCAGGAAAGCAATTGTTTGGGGAGTCGTGGCTCTCTTTGTTATTCATATCCTAACTGAACCTGATGGCAATTTTGGGGGGCTAGGAAAAGGTATTTCTTGGACCACAGGGTGCACAACCTGACAAATAATTTGGAAATGCTATTATGCAATAGAAGTATGAGGTTGTCTTTAAAGGCGGATTTGTCATAATGCAGTGTATCAGGCCAGCCTGCTCTTCCGTCTCTAGAGATGTGAGTTAGTACAGATGTTGTAGCCCTTCTTGCTGAACAGTGATACCAGTATTATTATTTCTCCTAAGCTTAAAATAAAAACACTGTGTGGTTGCCCAAACTAAATGAGAAGATGTCACTTTGCAGCATTTCTCGGCAGCTGGATCTGAGAGAAGTTTCTTTTTGTGGTCGCTGAGTAATGGGTTCAGCATTTCACAGAATGGAGCTTTTCTCAGCCAGTGTCTTGGGCTTCTCTAGAAATAAGTTTTCCTCTCCCAGCAGTCTGTCAATGAGGAAGAAGACCTTACATGACTGGTGAAGTGGAGCCCCATCCCAGTCTCCTCTGTCACTGGAGTGGGTCTGAGTAAGAAAAAGAAACCTATTGGTTCTGTAAGAAATTCCCTGCCTCGTGCAGATCATTTATCACAGAGAGCTGTATTACCAAGGCCAGAGCTGCCTATCTAGTGTGGCTGTGTGGGGAAGGAGTTAGGGTTTTTACCCTCTACCCACCTCCATGGAGCAGTAGGGAGGGATTTCATGCTTGTCTTGTCTTGCACAGTAGGAATGATATTCACACCTGCACCTACAAACCAACCGGTCCCAGGCTCATGGCTGGGAGGCACCCCTCCTCTGGAGACTCCCAGGGCTTTGATCATGGATGGGCTGGGTGGGGGAAACGTGTAACAAAACTAATCTGTAGTGATGGGCATGTTCCTCAGCTCCACTTCCATACGCTGCTTCTGGCTGTGTGTTGTCCTGGGTTTCCCTTCTCTCCCTTCCCTTAACGCTGATGCAGAGATGTGGTATAGGACTGGATGGCGCTCATTTGCCAGGTCTTGCCCTATGTTGTTGGGGTGACAGGCAGCTCTGGCCTGTGTGCAATCCTAGGACTCTCCCCAGGTCCAGGAAAGTTAAAAGGTGGTCATGGGCTTGACTGACTAGTTTTCTTATACGGAAGTGCCAAAAAAATGCTTCCCTTTGCTTCCCAGTACTAGGAACCCTTCTTCAACACGACACCGAATGCACGGTAGGTTGGCCCTTGTGCAAATAAAGGTGACTGTGAGAGGGCTGTGATGCAAGCAGTGCTAAATCTGAGTGTACATTAAAAAAGCAGCACAACTGAGACCTGGCTTTGCTGAGGGGATGCTTCTGACCTCCCTCTGTAACACGCTGGGGAAGAAACAGCTGCTCAGAGGCTCTGGAGCCAAGCGGGCAGGCTGTATCCTCTCTCCTGCCCCTGCCTTCCATCCTCTATCTCAAGTGTGTGCTCCCCCAGCCAAATAAACTCCCAGATCAGCCATAAAGAAGGGAAGACAGCTATGAGTTGCTGGCCTCTCGCACCCCACCCAGTTCTTGCTCTGCTTGCTTTTGTTCATTTCCAACTCCAGTGAGTAAGGCTATGGTTGACCTTAAACCTCCTCAGAACTAGGGCTGTGGTTTGGGAATTGCTTTAGGATTTTCTAAAGTACAGAACCCAGAATCCAAATAAAATAGATATTTCTACAGCAACACATGTCACTATCAGTTCTGTAAGAAAGTGATGATTCATTATGCCTCTGTTTTGTCTTTTCTTTACGTGACACTCCTGGAACTTTCTACCTGGAAGGCTTATAATAATGTTGATGGTTGTCTGCACCCCCCCCAGGTAATGCAGGAGGGAGGGTACTAGATGATTTCCATGTCAAAGATAAGAGGTATCTGCCTCCCAGGGAATGGTCCTTTAATTGGAAGGCAGTCAGCTATGTTACCTAGAGTGACTGATACTGCCTTCTCTTTCTGGCAGCAGATGATCTCATGCAGCTTTCACTTCCATTTCTGGAGGATTTTGTGCTTTACAGAGGAAAAAATATCCTTTGTTATGTCAGTTAAAGAATGTGAAGCTACTGAGGGGTGTGGCAGGTTGGTGGTGTTGACTCTATCACTGTGAACCACAAATCTCATGTGAGCTCTTCCTTGTTTGAAATAACAGCTCTTGGAATCTTATAATTAAGGGAGTGTTTTCTGGGCAATTTTGAATAGGCCTCTTTCATCACGGTGAAGAGAAGCTGAAAAAGCAAATCCTAGAAGCACAAAATCTGCTAAACTAAGAAATATGCCAGCTTGAAAAAAAAGAAAAACCACTATGATTTGGGTGGGAGTTGGGACTCCCTGGCTTAACAATTACTTGAATACATGATCTGCCTACTTAAAGCACATTTGAGTCGTTGATGTGATGATGTGGGCATCGTGGAATGGGAGGAACAGGCTAATGGTGTAATGCTAACCAAGGCCTCTCATACCATCTGCCATTTGCCATCAGTGTGCAGTCCCGCAAACAGAGCACACCCTGCTCTTTATATTCAAGGGTTATGGCCTTGAGAACAGGCAGAGACCTGAAAAAATTCTTTTTGCCAAGAGTCACTTCCACTAGGAAACAGTGAGGATGTAGAAATCTGCGCTTTAAAGCAGAGAGATTATAAACTAGCTAAGATAGTAACACCAAGACTTTTGATGTAGGGTAAATGATTTCTTGGTTTGTTTGTTGGTTTTTTTAATGAAAAGCAGTAGCTCCTGAAGTATTTACATAACCCTTGCTTAAGAAGTCACCAGAGTATAGTGAATTTAACCATCTGTAGGGTTTTAACATTTCTGCTCTGCTACAGCCATCAATGCAGAAAATGTTATCCATCCCTTAGGAACACAAATTGCTTGGCTGAGGCTGGGCTCAGAGCTGAGTTACTGCTCCATGACACTGCTCTTCTCTCTCCCACAGTTGCTTCCAGCTGTCGCTTGTGAGAGAAGGATTTCCATGCCATTTCCAAGCTGATGGGCAGCTGGGGTGGCCAAAGAATGTCTCTGTCAAAACAAGCCAAAGACCCCATCATGTTCATTTTCTTACAGTGGGAGTTTTGCACTGTGCTTTATTGAATAGTTTCTCAAAAAGCCTATTTTTAGTCAGGCACTTCTGTTAGAAGATTTTGAAATGCAGTCCTAGTCGTAAAAGAGACTGGTTAAAAAAATGCAGGGGGGAACCCCATGTAGAACCAAAGTGTTGAGCAGTTTCCTGTGTGTCTCCCTGAAGCAAACCCCAGCAGCTGACAACGAGAAAGTTAAAAAAAAAACAAAAGAAAACTGTCAATGTTGAAACGTGGGAGCTGACATTTCAGCTCAGTTCTCTTGCGCACATCCTGAAGGAAAAGAAAAAAAATTTTTCTGAATTAATTAGTATTTCTCACAGGTGAGATGCCAGTGGAATAAAATTCTGCATGCTGTGAATGACAGTACCACAACCCATTCCTTGACAATGGGAGATGAAAAAAGTCTCACTCCTGCTACTATGTTTGCTCTTCAGCTCCAAGAGGAGTAGAGAAGTAGGAGATTCTCCTTTTGGTTAGTCAGTGGCTCCGGAGGCCCACAGAAAAGAAACAAAAATAAACACATACGGACTCACTCTGCTGGGTGAAGCTTCCATTCCAAATTGCACAGGGAACTTATGAAATTATTTTGTACAGAAGCAGGTGTTAGACTGAAGCTAAAGCCCATGGCCTAAATAGTTTTTTAACGAGTTATGCACATTACAACATGACATGAACAGCTGACGTGTTTCTGACTGAGACTGAACACTTTTGCCTCCCACCCGTTGTAGTTCTGGGAGTTACTTCCGACAAAGTAGTTGCTGTAACGTAAAACTTGCTTCCAAAGCAGTACACCATGTGCAAAGTGCTTTAAGATGTGACTCCGATTGTCCACTCTGGAGTTGTTGTAAAATAAAATTTCCCCATGGAAATGGTGTCTGTTTCATTTTAATGCTTTTATTTTCACCAATGTAGACTTGATTACTGATGGAGGGGAAACGTATTAAGTGTTTATGGAGATGTTTCTTTCTGACAGATCACTAGAAAAAGCCTCAAAGGAAATGAATCTGGCCCTACTTCTTTCAGTGTCTTAACGCTAAGGCAGGAAGCAAGTTGGTTTTTTTTTTTCTTGTGAAAAGTTATAAAACAATTGTGAATCCTTGCAGGGAATCAAACACTGGACCCAGAGCATTCTTTACAAAAGAGACTTTAATTGTGTGTCATCAGTTTGTCTTTGCAGCACTACTGTAGCAGGCCTTCAGTTTATCTCCTGTCCAAATGTGACACATTGATGTGTCCTGCCTGGCTGCACATGTACATTTGCACATGTTTTATAGCAATTAGCTGTTCCTTCTCTTTTCTCTCTCCCTTCCCCCTTTCTTTCCTTTCAGTGTTTAAGCTTCTCAAGTCATCTGCTTCCTGTCCAAAACTCACAGAGCAAACTTTTGCAGAGCACTCCAATAGAAACAGGTATCTAAAAATGCTGTGGGTCTGCTGCCTTCCCAACTGTTACAGCTCTGAGTGCACAAAACTTCCAAATTAGCAGATCAGATGGAGCGTTGCTATTTTTCGACTGTTTTTGCTGTGTGTCAAATCTTGAAACTGAGCCAGTCTGAATTGGCAGCAGATCTCTGGAATAAGCCACGGGGAAAGCAGCAAAACACAGTCATTTATCTTTGAAACAAAAGCACTGAAGATGGAATGTCTGATTCTCTTCTCGTTTAGCATGGTGTAAAGCAGGCACAACTCCTCCGAAATGGAGAACAGAACTGCAGGAGCAAAGAACTGAGCTCTTGCACTGTATCCTTCGGCAAAGGGGAAAGGGCGATTTTGTATGACAGAGAAAGATCTGCTGCCTCACTGGGTGGGAGGGGGAATGGTGAAAAACAAAACCTTACATCCCTTAGCAATCTTTTTTAGATTGATTTGGGTTTTTTAAGATGTATGCTCCCTACACTGCCAGTGTAATTCCATGGTCAGTGAGAGCTTCTCTAGATTTCTGATGGTGACAGAGTTCCGTTAGTGCTATTCACTTCTCTCGAGAGCAGGATTTCTTGTCTGAAAAAGTGAGACTTGAATAATTTGCAGAATGGCGTTTATACTTCCTGCCAATGAGTCTGGATCAGCTTTTCATCTCTTCTGTCCTACTAGCAATCCAGAGTAACTTTTGAGTTGGTGTTTTGCCGGCTGGGTGCTGGTGTGAGATCAGCCCCAGTGCTGAAAACGTCCCTCTGTTCAGCAGGGTGCTATTTTGGAACAATCTGATCATGACTGCCAGGACGTACAATGCGGAAGTGAGAAAATGCTGAGGAAGTAAAATGAGCTGTTGAATGACACAGATCTCATCAGATCTTAAAGGGAAACTCCAAGGTTTCAAAAGAGCTGCTTTGAATAGCTGATGACTCGGAGTAACACCTGTGAAACGCAAATCATCTAATACAGGGATGCATCCTATATTTATTCAACTTGTTATGAAGCGCAGCTCCTACTGAAGGCAGCGAATGGGGCTTGGGAGGTAGGTGTCACTTTCATTTCACAAAGAGGCAGTCAGGGACTTTGTGCAAGAATGAGGTTTTTTTCCAGTATCATCCAGAGAATTAGCAGCAGAGACCAGGCAAACTCAGTCCTGCGTCTCCCTAATCTCAGTACAGCGTATGCTGCTGCCAGATGTATAGTCCCCGCACAGCATGTGGTGTGGTTTGCAGTATTAGTTTGTTTCAGCTTCTGTGGTCACCTTGTTAGGTAAGAAATGTAGCTTTTCTCTGCTTGTTTATACACATGTGTGTTTGTATATACACAGCAGGGAAGTGAGTACCAAAGGAAAGGAAAAACCCCAAAGGTAATTCAAGACAAATGAAAGCAGAACCAAATTTTCAGTTCAAATAAGACATGTATGTTAGATTAAAAATAGCAAATATTAATGAAGAGTCTTAAAGCAGCTCAACCTTTTTTGGGGATTTAATGTGATCTTTTTGTCTAGAATAAGTGATAAAGGTGATAGAACTCTGGTGACAATGCTGTATGTCATACTTAAAAAGAGAAGATAAAAATCTTTTTTTATTTTGCATCTTACAGGGAACTGAGCCACAATTACAGTTTTTTTTCTGTGAACTGGGGTGGAGCCTGGGCTGTATGATCGTACCATTAGTTTCAGCAGGCTTGCTTTGCCCAGTAGATGAGAACCCATATGACACAAAGACCAACCACTAACAGGCTGACTATGCTTTCCAGTGGATAATTGTTTTGCTTATCTCCAGCATGAAGAAACTGAGGGGTTTTTCCTCCTCTTAACTGCCTTTTTTACAGAAATGCAGCTACACTGACTACAAAATAGGCCCTGTGCTAAGTGCTGTACAAACAAGTGGAGACCTTTTGCCCAAAAAAAAAAACCATGGCAAGGTGGGCACAGGAGAAAACAGGGGTTTTAGAACACAAATTAAGCCAGGAAGGTAGCAGCAACACAATTTTTGTTACGTCCTAGTTAAGTTTTCTTTAACTCCACAATTGGGTGGGAGATGGCTTGATCGAGAGGAGTCTCTGCTACAGGGGAAGAAAAGTGATGTAAGCTGAAGGGAAGTAAGTAGAATAAAAAAGGCAGAGAAGGCAGATGTGGATTATGTTGTGCATCACTATTAGGTTATTTACATTAGGGGATAAGAAAAATGGGTTATTTAAAAAAAAAAACCCAAAATGATTTTTTTCTTTCACAGCATTTCTAGTTTAATTTTAAAGAAATTGTGGCTTGTCTACCAAATTAGGAGCTGTGTGGTTCCCTGGGAGAAAAACCTGGTCCTACCAAAGGAAGGAGGAGGTCTGCTTTGTCCTGTCCGTGCGGCAGGCGTGTGCATAAGCCTAATCCAGAGGCAGTTAAGCTGCCGCAGTTTCTCCTGTGGAAGTTTTTGAGTTCAGAATGGTGTCAGCTACATTCAGCAGCTCAGTTCCCAGTGCAACTACCTGGGCAGTTGAACTAGCCTAGGCAAAGGAAGGTATTTCACAATGTGAGAATTAAATGCAGGATGTGAAAGCGTCAACGGCTATCCCTTAGAATGGTATTGCCTTTGGCAATTTTTGTACTGTTAAACTTAAGTCTTTGAAAATGCCTACTGGACCCTGAAGCACAGACTAAGCTGGGAAATCAGAGCTTGGTTCTCACTCTTTGTACTGTCTGCCTCATGGTACTGAGATCAGACAATACACATGATGAGAATTAAAAAGGAATAAGAAAAAAGATTACGTGCTTTAGACCTTTAATTTCAGACTAAGCAGATGTATATGAGTTGATGTATGTTTGCTTAAGAGAGTAATTTACTGTTTTTGGCTTTTGGGGAGGGGAGAAGAGGATGCTCTTTCCCTGAGGAACTATCTGTGGCTTTTTGTGTTTTTCAGTCTTGAACAAATTTCTTATTTACAATATAAAAATAATAACTAAGCTGAACATTTTTCATTTTGACATGTGAAGGCAAAAATAATTGTGCTTTGCATTAGTAGGCCAAGATGGTAATACGCTTCTGTTGTCTGGGTTCATGTTTAGTTCAGGTTAAAGAAATTCCTTTGCACTGTGTCGGGTGGGTTGAAAAGCTCTATTATGGACTTATCTCTGTTCCCAGTACAGTGTCAGTAAAGGCTGAGAGTAATTTTGGCCATGTCTAGACAGTGGTGTAAGACATAATGTTGGCATGTACCACGACAACCTTCCATTTGAAAACAAGGTCAGTGAGTGCTGCTGGCATTGCTACAGATAATTATCTATCTGAAAGAAGATAGAAGTAACAACAGACAGAATTTTTTTAGATTATGTTCAATATGAAGATGTAACTTAACCAGCTATTTTTTTGGTTTACTTGGTACCCCTTCCAAGAAAAAAAGCAAGAATTGCTCCCTGTACTCCGCAATGTGACTAGAACATAATTTCAATGCCAGTAGTGCAACTGAGTGATAGCACAGACAAGAGAAAATGGAGTATGTTTTCTTTAAGAAATATTTGGCAAGCAAAACAGAAAAACCTCTGTTTGAAAATCTGGCAGCTCACCTTAAGGCATCTTAAAACACGCGAGCAAGCACATCAGCAACTTCCTGTTGCTGGCAGTGCTGGTTAAGTGTGTCCTAACAGTATGGAGAGATAATGCAAAGCCCATCTGGAAAGCATGCCACAGCCTCTTCAGAAAGCACTTTGCCTTGGAACAAGTTACATCCTATTGCTCTTAAAAAGCAGAGGACTCTGAGAGCAAATTGTCTTGAGAGATTCTGTTTCTGTGGCAAGAGATGGGAGATCACCTCCTCCTACTAAAAACACATGACTCTTCTTTATATTTGCAGATTTCATGGTGGTGAAGTAAATTGATGCATAAAATATTTTTTTTTTCAGCATAGGCAGCCGGCTCACAGACTTGTTAGTCTCCTGTCACTGCGCGATGTCTGCAGAAGCAGAAGAGCACCCGGGTCTCCTCACTGTGAGTCCCATGCATGGCTCACTACACTATGTCCTTCTCTACCTTAAATTTCCTGGGTTCTGCAAAGTGGGGTTAAATATGTCTTGTCTCTGCAGCCTGTATTTTTCACAGAAGTCTAGTGATCGTGAGCATGAAAGGAGTATAGCCTGAAAAGAGCTTGCAAATAACAGTTTTTTTCCAGTGCAGTCCTGTCAGAGAACTTGTGATCAAGGGAGGCACTGAAAGCAGCACTCCCTGAAGGGACAGAAATGCTGTGACATCTGAAAGATCCTTTCAGGAAGAGTTACCGCATTGTAGATGTGCAGAGCAGCATTCCCTACATTTGATAGCCACTCTGCGTTTATAGCCCTACCAAAACACTAATTCTTTTTGGTAACTTTATTATCAGAATAAAATGTTTGCTTTAGGCATGAGTGCTGCTTGTTTGGTCCTTCTTGCCGAGACCAAATTCTGAGTTACTTTCAGGGAAGCAAGAAGTAAACATGATGAAGTGCTGAGCCTTGGTCAAGCTGCTTTTCTGAGGTCTGTAGTGCTGCTGCCGTTCTGCAAAACAGCGTTCATGCTGAACTGAACCTTTGGGATAATTTTAATTGGTCTGAGAAGTCAGTCACTGATGATAAATAAAAATGGCATCATGCTTGACTGACCCCTGTTAACAGTCTTCGTAGGATCCCTCTTAGCACTGCTTTGGGATCTGATACTGTCCAAGTCCTGTAGCTTCAGCTTCTAAGGTGCACCTCAATTTGCTTTTGCTGCTGCCATTTGCAACATGAATCCTTCAGGAGAGAGGAGTTATGAGGAGTTAAAGGAGAACTGCAGACTAGGACCAGAGAAGCAAAAAGGAGAGTCAAGATGAAGGGGTGGGAGCCAAAGGCAGAGTACAAAATCTAAGCAGGCACTAAGAAAAAAGAGTAATGTGCAAACAGCTGAAGAGAAGGATGATATGGAAAAGGGCTGGATCAAGTGTTATTCAAGAAGGTACAGCTGACAAAGAACAATAGAGGAGGAGAGAGAGATAATTGATGGGTTTTTCTCCTTGGAATGCTTCTGTGATGAGTTATCCTAAATATTCTCTTAAGGGGGAGACAGGAAGGGAACAAGAGGATGTGGTTTCCTTAGGAAGATGGGAGGTTTACTTTGCTGTCCCCTTTATGCACTTCTGACCCCCCATCTCTTCCCCACTCCCTATTACAAGCATTTTAATTATTATTGAACTGATTGCCCTACACATTGAGAGATTTCACCCCTCCCCCTTAATGCTACAAGGCATCTTCCCCTTCTAGGCAAAACCATCCTGTCTGTGCCTGTGATTGTGTCTGTGTTGTTATGGACAAGGGTCTTTTCATTCCAAGACTCAGCGAGCTATTTTGGCCTAGCACACTGAATGAAGCATTTATTGCTTTCCCTCTAATGCAGTTTCCTTTTACAGGACACTCAATTTTTAAAAAGCTGAGATGAAATAACCCAGGAAATGTTGGACAGAAATATTACTGAAGAGATTGCTTGTCATAGCATATAAAATATTCCATGATGCTATCCCATAAGGGATACTGATACTCTTGCTGAGTCTGAGGTAGATGAGGTTTAAGAGACACACACATTAAAACACACCACTTAAAATAAAACAAATGTGTTGAGATGAAAAGGCGGCATGGAAGGAATCCAGTTCCGGAAAGGATTTTAGAGTGCAGAGAACGGTTTGGTTCATCTCTTTGAGAATAAACAATTCCTATGCGTGCTTTTTTTTTTTTTTTTTAAGCCTTTGAAATCAGGTTATTTTGGAAGCATCTATTTAGAGGGAGCTGTGCAGGCTAACTAAACTTACTTCTCAATACTTTTGTAATAGCTTCAATGGGACTCGACCCTGTGGTGTAAAACACGTGCCTTCCTCATGGTAAGTTTCTAAAGAAGCAGAGGCACTGGAAACTAGTGGGGCAACATAACTCACTGGAAGTTACAGATTAAACTTGAGAGATTTGGTCTCCTGTCTCCTCACAGCCTGCATTATGTCCAGTTGGATACCTCATCTGCACGGGGAACAAGCCAGTTATTGGCTCTGCCCCTTTTTACTTTTGGGCACAGTGGTGCTCACGGGCTCAAGGGGAGTTAGCTTGAAACCTGCTATTGCTATCAACTTTTTTTAAGGAAACTGTGTTACGTGAAAATCAACATACTTCAAGAATTTATCTGCAGGCGTGTTTTGTAAGATGGTTGCTCCCTCTCTGCCCAACCTGAGCCGGGGGAATCGTGTTCAGGCGTGCATCAGCACGCAGAGCGTCTCAGAAGTACAACTACAGTATTGCTTTCCCAGATGGAGTTCACGGACAAGTCAGGCAGAAAGATGTGCCTCAAGAGTCAGAACTGGAAGCAGGATTTGTATGTTAATATCAAATTTGGAAATAAGCAGGTATGTATACTGCTGGTGCAAACGAACATGCATAGCTGTATTCTACGGCCTCATGCTGGCCTATGGCACTGTGTGGATTTAATTAGCTTCATTAGAGAGAGGTGAGAAATGCCTGTAAAACCCATGCCAGTGGTGTTCTGAGGTCTGCAGTAAGTGTGCCATCGCTGGGATGGAAGAGACCTGCTGCAGGGAAGCTACCCGGGTTTTATCTCTGCCTTGTTTAATGCTGTTCTCCCAGGAGGAGGTCAACTGGATTTGTATCCACTCTAAGGTAGGATCTAGGCCTCGGGCTCACCTGGCGAAGGGGAAGATAGGGAAGAGCAGTCCTCGTGCATTTGAGGGTGCTGGAAGTGACAAAGGCAGGCAGAGGAGCCACCTCCCAGCCACAGATCCTTCTGTCATCATACATTCACTTACAGAATGACTCAAGGAGCTGTGTGCTTCCCCAAAATGAGAAATTATGCTCCATCTTCAAAGACTTCACCAAGCAAGGGCAAAGGTTGCCAAATGCAAGTTGGAAAAATAAACAGAGGATGCTGTACAGGTTCACAGTGAACTGGATTCTGGCTCTAAGACTGATTTTAATATGGAAAGGGTAGCGTTCTTGCATGCCCATATGGCATATTTCATTCCACTTCATTTTTTAAAGGAACTCCTCTTATTTGAATGACTTAGAGCTAATGTAATACTTGTGGAAACCTGTATTTTCTGTATTTGGGGAATGAGGAAAGAAAGGGCAGCTAGTTTTTTCAGTGTTTCTATTATGGGTATTTACTTTGCCATTTATGTTGTGGGGAAAAATTTTTAAAGATAGTTCGAGTCCTCAGGTCTGCAAATAGTAGTGACTCTCCATACACATATAGTGTCTGTACAAAATTAATTTCTGCAAATTGAAAGCCTGAACTTATATAAACACAAACCTCACATTAGAGTAAAAGGCAAATAAAGCCTTATCTTTTACCACTGGAAACAACTGAAGAAAATCTTTGCCAAGTTTATCCAGCTCTGCCCAACTAGTATGCACTAACAAAGGTTTACTTCTCCTTTTGGAAGAGATGTTTGCTGGGGAATGAAGAAAACACTGTTCTGTGGGAAGGATAAACCAAGACAGCTGTTTAAATTGCTTACTGTAGTATTAAGCTGTTCTTTGTACTTTTGTTTTATTGTTTATGCATTTATTTTTCTGTAGCTGCCTAACATTGACTGGTGTATGAGGTTACAAAACAAATGGCTGGAATTATACTTGTGAACATGGCTTAATTCTCCACTTGAGCAGGCAGTGGAAGAAGAGAAGTTTGAGATGCACTGCCTGGTTTAATTATTGTAAGCTTGGCTGGGCAAAAGGAGCTTTGCTTGTTACTAGGATAGCAATCACAGAAACAAAAAACAGTATAACAGAAGCTAGCTTGTGTGTTGATACTAGCCAAGAGAGACACCAGAGCCATCAATCTTCATTGTTCAAAGTATAAATGGTTCACAGGAGGTCAAGTAGTAATTTCTGTCTTAAAATAATGCTGCACATTTGCCTGCCTTATGCAGACTTGAAACCTTCTTTTAACTTTCTATCAATTAAAAGCAGACACTTAGACAAGCTATTGTTGAGCTAAAAGATAGAATAAAGGTCACTGAGTTTCAGGGTAAGGATGGCTGAAGCTCAATCTCTCCTGAACAGCCTCTCCCCCCACCCCCCAAATAAAATTATTCATTACAGATATTTACTCTGGCAATTACAATTGTCAACAGTGAAATTCCCACTGGGTTCTACAGCAAAAATAAAATTATATATGCCACCAAGGAGGGGAAAGCCTAAGCAATGATAATGCCAAGTTGAGTCTGCCACCTTAAGCCTGTTTCTTTGTGCATTAGTGTGTCTTTAATAATGTGACATATTGTTTCTCATCTAGAATATATTGGGCAATTTATTCTATGCTCTTAGATACGCTGTGTGTTCTGTACTTCAAAGAACATCAAGCCATTCTTTATCTACTTCATCAATGACAGGGCAAGCTTGTATCCTGCTTTTAATGATGCTGCACATGCATTTTTCCAGAGACAAAGCACGTTCGGGGAAGAACTGTAGAGCATAGCTCAGCAGAAGATTCATGCTCCCATCAGATTAGGGTATTGTGGTGGTTGTTTATCAGGCTGGTACTCTTTGTAGCGTGTTTTTTAACTTCTCATAGGCTTTAGCTGTAAGATGCTAATATAAAGACCATTTGCTGCTAGCTCTGTATTAGATGCTGAGTTCTCCTTCTTCTGTCCCAGGGACACAGGGAGGGTGGGATGGGCATGTGCCATCTGTCTTGTTGGGATGGATGGATGTAGTTTGTGCTCTGGCCCTTGGGGTGGGAAGGGCCCCCACTGTGGCATTTGTTTCTCACTCATCACTGTGGTTCTGTCTCCTTTGCTGCCTTTCAGAATGCCCAGGCTCAGCATTTGTGTATCGGAATATTTCAAAACCTGCAGATCAGAGCTGACTAGACACAGCAGAGGATAACCGCACCCCAGAAAAGGTATAAGCTGATGCTGAAGGATACACTCGCTCTCCTTTCTGTGCCTGAATGATGCTGGTGAACACAAACCCCAGTTTGATGCTGTGGTAAGAGCCTACGATGAAACTTGTGGGCAAACGCTTCTTTCTGTGCTTTTGCAGCAAGCAGTGCAACCCCTCTCAGTCTCCTGTCATTGGTTAGAGGCATGAGTGTTTCTGAACAGCAAAACCACATTTGCGGGTTTGTTTGTCTCCAGGTTATGCAACTTACCTCATTTCAGATGAGCAATGATTTCATTTGATAATAGACTGCAGCTTTGAAACTCAGACATAGTTGCAGAGAAAAAGAAGAAAACCTGTGCTGCAGTTAACTGTCCTCAACCGTTCTCTGCCATGCAGATTTTTATTGTGTGCTGGTATTGACTTCTGTCCTAAACACCTACACGTGTTCACCACGGATACGGAAATGTTTAAATTGATGACTTGTATTATGTTCTCCCCTTTCGCAAAAAGCTGAGTTTGTATCATTGCACAAATGGCAAGTTAGCTTCTCACACCTAATCTTCTATTACATGAGAGTTAGATAGCACTAAAAGAAAGAATTTATTTCTTCTTCTCTGGAAAAAAAAAAAAAAACAAAGAGGCAAGTTGCAAATCTCTGTATCAATATCTAAAATGTACAAAACATCCCACTTGAATTCAGTTAGCCTTCATGAACGGGTTCTGCAGGAATAAAAGCCTGGATCCCATTTTTGTAGATTACTCAGAAGTCATATCCACATGTGTGACTGCCACAGTTGTTTAAAAAACTGCATCATAGTGTGCTTTTCTGGTAGGCGCAGTGCCTTCAGGAGCAAGCCTATGTTAAGACAATCTAGGATGTGTATTCTTCCATGTCCTAAAGCATTTCATGTATGAAAGCATTGTGTTCACAAATGGAAGCACAAGTCATCTTCTCATCAGCCAGCTAGGGTTGACAAGCGCAAGTAGAGTTTTCCATATGTTATCTAAGGAATAATATTTTGCCAACTTAATATATATTAGGAACCAGGGAACTTTCACAATGCAATGTAATAAATGCTACATTTGAGTGTCTAGTGTTACGGTCCAAACACATAATTGAGGGAGCGAAGCTGATGGCAGCAACAGTGATTCCCTGTACTCTTGCCTGCACTTACAAGCTCTGAGACTGGACGTGTTCCATGCAAAACGACCATTACAGCTGAACCATTGTAGCAGAGGCAAAGAGAACCATAATTAAAGCTGAGAAGTTGTTCATATCCCAGCTCTGCACAGTTGTCCATTTTAATAAAGAGGATGCCAAAGGCACAAGTGCTCAACTGCCCTTTGCCCTTTAGCAATGCCTGCCTTATGATCTTTCACTACTACACTTCTCCCAGCTTCTGACTGCTTAGAGACCGGTGCGGTTTCTCCAGCTGTTTGGTGGATCTAGACCGTAACAGGCAGCATTGACAGGCACTGGAACCTCAAGTTTCTTGCAGCCCACACTGTAACTGAGTGCAGATTTGGTCACGCACAAGGCTGCTGTTGCCTTCTTTTGTAATGTTATTTCACCACAGATATTTAAGCATAGATGCTTACTTATCTGTAAGCTGTGTTTAAGGGCCGTTTAGATGCAGTGTTAAGGGACATGGTGTAGGGGATGACTTTGTAGAGTAGGGTAGTTGGTTGGACTCGATGATCCCAAGGGTCTCTTCCAACCTAGACAATTCTATGATTCTATGATTCTATGACCTCTTGGTGATGGAGAAAAGCAGGAGGATATGAAGGAAGGTTCTGCTTTCCTAGGTCACACCCTATCTTTTTCATTTCCAGGTAACGCAAGAGTTATTAACTGAAAAGTAAAGTGTCTGGCCTCAAAAGGACAGTGGGGCTTCAAAAGGCTTTTGGAAATGACACGTACTGAATCAATGAAGCCAAACTAAATGAAGCACAACTGTGACATTTCTTTCTCATTTCTCAAACTGTATCTAATATAAGAATTCTAAGAAAACAATAACGCTATTTCCCTCAATAGAAAACAAATCCCTCCAACAGGTTTTGCTTTTAAATAAATTGATCATTTAAAAAAAAAAAAGTTTTACATCTTATTACTGTTTAAAAATTCTTGCACACACAGATATGTGTTCTGGAGATAGATAAGCCATTCAGCTAAATCAGAATATTTATACAATATTAGAATATATTGTTGTATGAAGTATAATTTGGTAACTGACACTGATTCGTTTAGACTTTGACAGTGAACCACACCAGATGCTAAACAGGAGAAAGTAAACTATATAAATTGAAATAATGAAGACACTTTTCCCATTACCTGGAATGAAGCAGTAAAGTTAATAGTGCTCATTAATGATTGAATAATTTATCAAGATGCTTGAGGTAATTGTCACTCTTATCATTACCAAAATAGATGTCTCCTAAACGCTTAATCTCCATAACCTTAGTGGCAGAGTTTTACAGGTTAGTCCAGTATTATATACATACAGAATATTATTTTTATGTATATATATGTATACCTGCTGTTCTATATTTATACTTTTTCCAGAAGCAGTTTAAACTATTTGCTTTTGGGTTTAATTGGCTACCTTATTTTTTGGAATACAAACACAGAGCATTCTAAATAAAATATTTTTATTATTCATTGTTTTCTATACCAATACTAGGGTCATAGCATTATCAACATTTCCCTGTTCAATCTTTACTGTCTTTCCTCACATCATCTTTTCCTGAAGTTTCTTATAGTGATGCTAACAGATACTAGCTATGGACATAGTTGCCTCAGATTTGGATGTGGCACTTTGCTGCTTTATTTTCTAGACATTTGAGTCTGATCTAGAGCAGGACAGCAACAAATAATGAGGAATGCCATGCTACTCTCCGGGCATACCCACTGCCCACAGCAAACAGGAGGAAACGATCTCTTTGATCACAGATGAAGTACTTGAGCAAGAGTTTGAATAAAGACTTTGCCTTTATTGATTTAATTAAATCAGTTTAGAAACTGCTTGAGCAGTGTGCCACTGCAGTGATTTAATTAAACTCACATCTAAACCAGTGCTGCTACACTGGAGTGGATGTTAGCCCCCAGAATTCAATCACTAATAGGCAGTGGCAAGTGTTTGAAATATCAGCTACTGTGTAACGTGTTTTTATCATTGCTGGATGTTACTGCCAAACCTGGACTGGGCACAGTGCATAGTTGGGCTATCCCTAAAATCACAATGAAAGACCAAGCAGATGTCAAGAGTTTCCCCTTGCTCCCACAGGATAAGCAGCCATGCCAAGCCTCGATCCTTTCTCTCCTAATCGCCTCTCCATGCCGGTGCTTCTCTGATGGCTTATGCGTGTACGAGTACAGCCAACACCGAATCAGCTCCCTTTCCCAGGCACCAGCTCCCCATCTGTGTTGATGAGAAGAAGCCCAATGGAAGCTACTTTTGCCATTGGGATTACTAAGCTCAGCGTTGAGGGTACAGCATTCCCTTTATGTCCTAACTGGGTTACAGGTAATAATCCTGACTAACATCCTGGACTAGTTGGCATCTTCTTGTCTGATCCCATGTTTTCACAAACGGGCAGAAATTTGCAGCATTTTAACTGTGGACAAAATGAACTAGAGATGATGCAGGATGTTCGTGAGGCAGGAGGCCTGGAATAGTGCTATCACAGAAACAGTCATAATGCTAAGCAGCTTTTGACAATTCTGCCTGTAAGATTTAGGGGACAAAAAACCTATGTAGAATTTAAATGCTAAAAACCTGTGCATGGTCTGTTTGAAGGTCTAGAGGTGAGTAAGAATCACTCATGAATGATGAATCACTCGCTGCTGGAGAGCCAGGCTCTGGTGGTTGCAGTCTAAAGTGCTCACGCCTTTTTGTTTCTTTCTTCTCTTGTCAGCAATAACTGTGTTTACATGGGCAGTGCCCAGGTTTTGTTCATGGCTTGTTGGATTGCTTTTACTCATCTCCTCTCAAGGACACTGCAAGTCTTAATTCATCACCCTTTGTAAAGATTAAAAGCATTACTATTATTTGGTGACACTCCAATTAAACAATAATGACTAGGTACAGGCATTTGCTAGAGACTAATAAAAGGCTGGAAGGAAGTGATGGGCCAAGATCCTGCAGAGAAATTGTTATTGCAATTGTGAGCTGAGAAAAAACAAGGGAAAAAATGCAGAAAGGATTTTTTTAACACATTACACAATTTTATTGGCATTGGAAAGCCGATGCATGCTCTGAAAAGAATGTATGTCCTGAAAGCTTGTCAGATTGTTTCAATCATCTTTCAACTTCCAAGCCAGCTTAAAAAGTGAACTTGAAAAACATTTTATGCTTTTGCTAGGGTTTAGCTCACAGTCCCTCCTTCCAAACATATCCTGTCACTAATCTTTATTTATGGGCCAATGATGGTATTTCTGCCACATAAGTTGTTTTACCTTCTACTTTTAAAGCTAGTTTTCATGTGTATCAAACGCTAACCAATAAAAATTGGAATAATTTCATTGGTAAAGTTTGTTGTTTCATTGTACAGCAGTTTGAAGGCCCATTCCAACCAAGGATAGAGGAAGACGAGAGAAATAAAAGCAGGCAGCACACTGCAGGCTGACACCATTGAATCTTAAATTCTGTGACATCTTTGTTACATGTCCCATGAAATTGGATTGAGTTATTGTTTCCTTGTCCTGAATGCATACATAGAAATACAGAGTTGATAAGAACCTGCTCAGCTCCTCTATCACCATGCACTAAGGAATATCATGTGTATATACAACTCAACTTCAATCGTTTTGGAACTGATACTTGTCTATTTACCCTTTAAAAAAAACACAAATGAAATATTGAAAAGTTTAAAGCTTCTACAATGTTTTTGATAGGGTGCTGGGTTTAATGAGTCATCTTCTATTGCTTCCTTACCCTAGTTATAGCAAAGGTTTTCCAATTGTCTAGTTTAAATTTTCTCTCCTGTAAATTAAAACAAATTATTTTTGTCTTCCTGGTAGTAAATATTGAGAAACATTGATCAACTTCCTGTAATTAACAACCTTTCCATCGCAGAAAATTAACTCAATCCTTTATCTTCATCTTTTCTCCAGAGAAATATGACTTGTTTAACCTTTCTTCAGAGGACATATTTTCTGAACTTGTTCTATTTGCTGCATTTCTCTGAACTCATTGATGTAAAATAACTTGTGTTAATGTGGGATACCCAAAACGGGATGTGGTACTTCAGATGAGGCCTCAGCAGATTAATTACCTTCATGTCCATAGTTGTAATTTCTTTTGGTATGTGCTTGACTGGATTTTGCCTTTGTTTCTGTGTTGTAGATTTGTTTTCAGTCTGTGAGCTGCTGTAGCCCTCAGACCCTTTTTAACAGACCTGCTGCTTTGTCAGATACTTCTAATTTTGTACTTAAGATTTTTTTTCCTCTTGCCCTTAGCTATTGCATTTGTACTTGTTGAATCTTACCGGGTTATTTTCAGACCTCCCATTCTGAATTCTCCCTCTCAAATTACTTTCAGCTCCTCTCAGGTATTGAGCCATCAAAACAGTTTGGAAGTGTACATTCTTCTGCCATCCAGGCTATCCAGTAATGTTGAATAAAATCCATCCCACCGGAGCCTACCGCAGTGCCCCAGTTCAAAGTCAAACAGGCAGTGGTAACTGTAACATGAGTACTTCCATGTATTTATATCCCCCTTTAAAATGTTTCCATCTCAGATTTTTATATTGTTTCCTTACTAAGCTGCCCATCTTTCTACTGCATCAGACAATTTTGCTGCTAAGTCTGTCATGTGCCTTTCAGAAGTCATCAGGTGTCCTGCACCCCTTCATTCCTTGACTTTCTATCCCAAGGTCCCATCCATAAGTATTGTGATACTTAATGAAGTTTTCTGAAGTCCCTCACCTGTGCTTTGTCACTACTACTCCTTTCTTTAGATGGTGAACTAAATTGTTTTGTGATCACTTTCATTCAATACACTTCACTCTTCTCGATTTACAACTACTTTCAACGTATTATTCAAAACCAGATCCAACATAGTTCTTCCCCTAATAATTTTCTCTGCTCTCCGGAACAGAAAGTTATTCCTATCTCATGCCAAAAACTTATCTATCCGATTTAATATGCACTTGGGCTGCAGAGCATGAAATGACAGTCATTAGGATATGCAATAGCTCTGTCTCTGTCTTTTTGCATAGTGGAATAATGGACAGCCTATTTCAGGAAAGGCTATTGCAAAATTATGAGTAATTATTACAATATTTCTGTACCTGCTTAGATTTGGCATAAACTTGCAGCAATTTTCTTTTCTCCATCTATCCCACTACTTCTGTTGTGACCTGTAACACTAGCAGCAGATAAAATTCTTCCCTTTCCTTCGCCTAGATGCAAGTGCTATTGGGTAAACAACTCGCAAAGGTCTTAATGGTTTTTCTAACAAAACAAAACTAAAACTGGGGTTCATGCCTCCATAGTATTTGAAATATACTTTCAGCTAACAGTTTGTGAGCAGAAATAACCTGTTTGCAAAAGTAAACAATTTATAAGCAACATAACTGTATTTACATGAGGGCTTTTAAAGGTACGAGTCAGCCAGCAATGGCACCTATAGTCACTGTAGTTATACCATTTCCGTGCTTAAATGTGCATCAGCACAAAGACTCTTTAGTTGTGACCCAAATGACATTCTCTCTTCCCAGGCTCTCAGTTCCAAGGATTTGTCCCCCTCCCTTCAAGCTTATAAGGCTATATAAAGAAGTAAGTATTTTTAGCATAAGGACTGATGACCAGGAATATTTTTGCAGTTCTCCAAGACTCAAAATACATGGGAGGAATATAGTGAATTTTACAGAACAACTATAATGGTAAAACCTGTCTCTGCAAATAGGGTAAAAAGAAAAGATTTCAAATAAAATCATTTCTTGAATCTCAATGGCTGTGGCTCTTTCAGGACTTTTCACTGCTAAAAGTAATTTTGAAGCATACCAATGCCTCTGGGGGATTTCAGTGATGCTTGATTCTTTTTTTTTTTTTTTTTTTTGCTTTAAANTTTTTTTTTTTTTTTTGTGCTATAAAATAATGTATTTACACCTCAAAGGTACTTAAATGAATGATGCCATATTCTAAGTTATATGCTGCTGAAATTGAGATTTCATTCAGACTTGCCATTTGTGCTTGACCCTCACCTTTTGTCCTCCTTTTTATCTCAACAGCAGTTGTAGAAGCAGGAGCGTGGTATTAGTGTTGGAATTTGGGTATTTTCCTTTTCTTGTACCAAAGTTTAGCTCTCGGGCAGGAGAACTTGTGCCACCACCCAGACCTCTGTGAACTGTCAGCAGGGCCTTTATAAACCATGTACCACAGTTTAAGAATTGTTGAGAAAGGCCACGTGTTTCAGTCACATGCAGAACTTTTTCAAGGAAGAAAGTGGATTTTTAAGACTTACTCATTAAATAAGTTAGGATTAAGGTCCTTCAAAAGGCTGCAAAGAGCACACTTCATTCCTATGAGAGAAACTTCTTCAATATCTTTAGGACTGCAGAAGTTAGTTGTTGAAGAAAGGGTGAAACCAGGTTTTGTTTATAAGAGAATGAAATCAAGCACTAGACTGCTGGTGAGCTGGGAATAACCACCAACCTGGGCAATAGAAGGCAGGGAAGAGTTCAAGAGCTCAAATACAGCTCTAAGAACGCTCTCACAAAGCAAGCAGGAATACGTTACTCTACCAAACGAAGCAAGAGTCCTGCTCATGAGGACAAACATAGGAGACTCTTCTTGTGCAGAAAGGAAACAGATTATTATTAACGTGAAGCAATTTATCAGGTCAAGATGCAAACAATACTGAGCCTGTTATAACCTCTTTACTATTCCTTCCTCTAGGATTTCTACCTAGGACTCTTACAAGCACATCTGCCTTTATGTTTTCCCCACTTTCTGTTGCTGTTTTGATCTGGCCAAGCGTTGTCACATCAACAAGCAGTTTGTATTTTGTTTGGTCCCAACACTGACTGTAGTACAAATGACCCAATCTTGCGTTGCAATAAAAGACTCTTGACCTCAGTGTCAATGAGAGCTGTGCTGGGTGTCACCAAAGCTGATGTCAGCTATTTGTACCTGAAATACTTTCACCAGCTCACTCCTCCGTTTGTTTCCATTTTAATGTCAGAAATCAGTGACTTAGTTGTTTCCCACAGCTCCTTTTGTTTCTTTCCTGATTAGAATAGCAGATAGAAACTGAAACAAATGAAAATTTGTCTCTCTTCACAAGGTCAAAGCCTCTACTGCTGCTCAGATCTTCAAAACCGGAGGAGATAGGGAGGGGACACGTCAGAGAATGCACAGGCATTCTAGCTGATTTGTGCCATCCCGCTGCACCAACTGATTGCTGACTTTTTTTTTCCCCATGTCAATATATTTCACAACAGACCAAAATCTTTCTGCTATTTTGTATATATAATTAACAAAAAAAAAAAAGAGAAGAAAAAGACGAAAAAGAGAAGCCTTTCATTACTACTACTGCCTTTGAGACTCTGAGATGTGGAGCTGGGATATGACTCGATCCCAGACAAAAGCAAAACCAAACCCAAAGCAGTTATCTCCTGGGGTTTTCTTAGCTTTTAGCTCATTATAAACATTTCATCTGGTTTTAGTAACCGTGTCTAAAACAGACTCCATCAGGGTCAGCAGTATGAAACTAAGAAACAGTATTCATTAAGATAGGAAGATTGTATAGCTACTTCTCTGTGTAAAATGAAATTTCTCATGGCTCCCACGGGACCAGGGGGAAAATAAACATACAACAATGAGGCGATAAGAAGGGAAAAAGAATTAAAAGTACTTATTGGGAAAACTTTCTCTCTGGCAGTGCTTTCTTTGCACTGACTGAATTATTACAAAATAGAAAATAACCCTCGCATACCCGAATAAGGACAAAAAAATTTTACTGCAGTAATTGCTAAACACTTGAGAGTCTGTATTACAAGGACACAGATCTGAGTGTTTAAATTAAGGTGAAGGATAACGAAGTGACACTTTAAAAAAAAAAAGTTTCAATATGTAAAGAATATATTTCTAGAAAATTAGCTATTTTTTTCTTTCGTTTCTAACACTCAGCTTGGGTAATTAGAACAAAAAGACTTTGTCCAGAAACAGCAAGAGACATTTCCAAAACAACACTCACACAAAGAAAGTTTTCCGTTTCTATTTTGCCTTAATAACTACTTTTTGTAAGGGCTATTTAACATTTTTGCAGGAAGCTGTTTTATTCTCATGGGATTGATTTAAAACCAATTTATGTATTGTATGGATGAAAGAGTTACAAGTAGGGAGAGATGTAAGGAGAGAAAAGCTTAAGAAACAGTAATCAAGGTAAAAGGCATTTGAACTGTTCAGCAGTTTAAAGAGGATTAAATCATCACATAAACTCCAAGCACATGTGAAATATGTTTCATTTTCAAGCAGTGTTCTCACCTAGAGCTTTCCTCCATAAATCTTCAAAGCATTTGGCAATGGAGTAAATAATCATTACCCTAATTTTATAGATGGGAAAATTCTTCAGATATGGAGGAGAAGCAGCATACTTAAAGCTGCCTTATCCTGATTTTATAGATGGGAAACTTTAGGTATACTGGGTTGAAGCAGCAAGCTTAAGGCTGTCTAGCAGCTGGGAATCACATTTCAAGCACTCTGAAATAAAGCCATGGATGCATTATGGGACACAAGATAGGACAGTCATTATCTTGATGCTGAGAATACAGTTGCTCTTGTATTAAAAAAAAACTCTGGAGGTTTGCTTTTGTGAAAGGAACTGTGAGAGGAGTTTCAAGGTGTGTATTATGTGCTGAATAAAGACAATAAGTGGAAAAAATTACATGCCATTATAAATCTGCCATTATGCAATTATTAAAAAAGGGGGACTGTATCAGCATTTTAGACCCCAGGCAATGAAAGGAAGGAAGAAGCAAGATGTACCAATATTGCGATGGAGACATCCACAGCATGTGACTGGAACTTTTTTGTTTTCTCTCCTGTTTTCCTACAGTGAAAGTTCACTGTTGACTCTACAGTCATAAAAAGCAGAAGCTGGCCTTTCTTGCTCTTTTTTTTTTTTTTTTTGCTAATGAAAGCGTAACATCTCATATGTTTTCATGATTTGTCAACTTGAGGGTTTAAAAAAAAAAAATTATATAACAATCCTCCTTCTTCCCCTTCCGTTAATGAGAACTGATCTCCTGGCTTCGGTGCAGCCTCTGCATTAAGATCCCCCAGCTTCTCCACCTCTGTAGGTGATCTCTCCTCACTTTAGGATTCATACTTCTGATTTCCTGTTCTTTGTCACTGGATTTTTCTTCACACATCTACTGGTTCATATCAACCAGAAAACAGCTGTGCTTGTGGGTACTTTCAAGGTTTTAAAATTTGTTTTCTGTTTGTTTGTTTTTTTATCTAAGTAGTGCAAAGCCCTTTCTGCTCTGTTTGTCAGACTGTCAAGCATGCATTCCATTAAACAGGTTGGTTTCACTGCAGAAAACTGAAGCATCCTAGAGGTTTCATTTCAGTATGGGAGAGCAAAGTTTACTTTGGGTTTCATACCCCGAGTGAAAGAAGTCTCACAACTCTTCCTTTCTGGAAATTAATGTATCTTCTAGAAATATGTCAAAATGTCATTCCACTCCAGTGAGGAATTAAAGTCAGCAGGCTTATTCACATACTCAGAAGTATCACTCAGTTACCTGCTTGGAGGATCGGGCCCATTTTTTTAAGGGATCTGTCAAAATCATCTGTATTATTCAACTTCATTGATCTATACTTAATAAAAGGAATCCTTAACACAAAACCTCACAACATGCTGGTGTCTTACAGTAAAAGATTATTTGGATGCCAAGCTTGCCATTCAGTGGACTGTAGAACGTCATAAATTAACTGCAGCATGGCTCTTTGAGATTAGTCAGGAGAGACCGCCCAGTTCTGTGGCCACCTACACGTTCATGACCACAACTCGGTGTGCAATACTGATAACAGTTATTCGCCGGCAATGCCTGGTAGTTGACCTCTACGTCCTCTAGTATGCCAAGACAGAGATTAGTAGTGTTAATCCCAGCATAACAAGAGTGCTCACTTTGTCCAGCCTATAAATATCTCAAGCAATAATTCAGTCTCTTCCTTTAAAAAGAACAAAAATACAGGGGAGGGAATAGGGCCCCCAAACCAAATAAAAACTAACCAGATAACCTAAAAGCCAATCCTACCCTCTTGCAGTGACTTTTTACTGAGGATGAGCAAAATTGTATTACTCACTGGCACTAAACTTACGTGCTTTTAACCTAGCTGCATTTTTTTCTCAAAGACATAACTAAAAGCTTATATCTAAGGGAGAACAGACATCTATCACTGCTAAGAATGCCCTCATTAAGGAAATGCTATTCCTCTCACTGTGCTCTCTTCCTTTCATCTGCAGTCAAAATACCTTTCTCTTCTAAGGAAAACTGTGAATTAGAGTCTCTGTATGCTGCTGAAAAATTGATCTCCAGTGACTGCAAGGATGGCAATGACTACAGAAAGGCGACTACTGATGCAAATAGCTATATAGGTGCTCTCAATGTATGACAAGTTCAACAGAGACATATTGTCATTTTGTTACTGACTAGAAATGGACAGGAGATCCCACATAAATTTTTTTTTTATTGTATGATTTCATTCAGTAAGGGGAAAAAACCCGCATGTGTCCCTAATTTGTATTTGCACAGGGGGGACTAATGAGGAGAACAGGCTTGGCACAAATTTACCTTTTCAACGACTCTCTCACTGTTTTTGGATTACTAGAATCACTGTTCAAGTACAAAAACTGGATGACATTGGCGTTTTGGACAGTTCTGAAATTCCGTTTTAGTCTGAATGTGAACTCGAATTAGAAATTTGAGATAAACGATTTGGAAGTGTAGGGTGTTTCCCAATTATGGTTTCTAGGGGACTGTGACAAATACTGCTTTGAACAGCCATGCTTGCTGGCTAATAGCACGGCGACAGTACCGTACCTGGCAGGCAGTGGCTCCCTGCCTGCTGCGGCTCCCGGCCTTTCCAATCGGGCTGGCAGAGCGGAGTGAGGGGCTGTGGGACACGCAGCTTCCTGCGCTTCAGGAACCGTTTTTCAAATACATTTCTTATTTTCCAGAAAATTTCACAGGTGAAACAAAGCTTGTGTTGGAAAACTCCCAGGGTTGCTTTGTCAGTGTCTCTAGGGGAGATGTCCACGGATGGTACATTTCCCGGTGGAAAACGTACATTTAGCGTTTTCATGTCTGCATCCATCCTTTTAGCTTGCTATTTTCAGTCGGCCACCGCCTAACGCTTGGGTGGAGATCCGCCATGGATAACTCAGGCTCACCGTCAGCAGCGACTTCAGAGTTTTCACAGTTATTTCCCTTATGGGAAGCGCCCGACAGACCCCGCAGGGCCTAGAGCCAGCCGCCGGCCTGACCGGGGGGCCGCTTCCCCCCTCAGGCCCGTCCCAGGCCCGGGCCGGCGCCATCAGGCCCAGGGGCTCCCGCCCGCCGCGCGCGCCGCCTCAGAGAGGGCACGAGGCCGCCACC
>VXAK01006554.1:191293-217193 GCA_013399435.1 Arenaria interpres | reverse complement strand
TTCCCTTAAGTGACCGTTATCAGTCCAACTTCCATTCCCTCCCCTGCCCTTCCCTTGATTAAGTGACCATTATCAGTCACTCCAACTTCCCTTCCATTCCCTTCCCGTGATCATTATCAGTCACTCCAACTTCCCTTCCCTTAAGCGATCATTATAAGTCAGTCCAATTTCCCTTCCCTTCCCTTATCATTATCAAACTTCCCTTCCCTGATCATTATCAGTCACTCCAACTTCCTTTTCCTTCCCTTCCCTTGATTATTATCAGTCACTTCAACTTCCCTTCTGTTTTCTCTCTTTTTACGGTGACCAAAAAACAGAAAAGGAAATAGAAAAAAAAAAAATGAGAAGACAATATATATTTTTATCAAAATACTGGGGTAGGGTAGAAAATTTATATTCCCATTTTGAAACTTCTCTTAATTTCAAGCAGGAGCAGGTGGGATTATCACAGCTCACAGAGCCCAGCTGTGATAAACTCACACTGACCGAGCTGCTCCGCTGAACAGATCAACTGCCACATTTCAGGTAAGCAGAAGATTCAGGAAAATCCATTACAGCTATCCAGCCTGAACTAACTCAGCAACAGAGTTTTGGATTTTGTCAAATGATTTTTTTAACAGAAAGGAAAAACTCATGTGCCATCCTTGGAGAATGGCTCTATTACATGCTTGCATTATCTTGCCTGTGCTCCTCAGATCCTGCCTTTCTGATCGATTTTTACGTTTGTTCAGTGTGGTGCACGAAAGAGAGATAGCTGATAATAAATAGTGAATATTAAATATTGCATCGAGAGCCCTACTATCCTGACGTTATTACTTGAACCAGTGAGAACTCCAGCCACCCATGGTAGCCCTTGCTTTTAGGCCTGGCACCACCAATGGCTGCCACCAAACCCATTCTTGGAGACTGTGCTGCTGAGGCCAGCCACCCCTGAGAACTGGCCAAACACGTCTTGGCCCTGCTGTCGCGTAGTTTGTTGTGAAGAACTCTCGTTGCTGTATCAGAACTTTCAGTTGGGCCAGTGTCAAGGCTTTTGTGAGGGCTAATGGTGGGTCTGCCAAGCTCCAGGCAAATCATACGCCTCCATGAGGGTACTGTCTCAGGGCGTCCCATTTTCCAGGGCTACACTGAAGCCATTCTCCTGTGAGGGTTTTAATTGAATTATGACTGATGGTCCAGCAGAAGCTTTAAGGGAGAGGACAAAAAAGCAACACGAGCCACTCTGAGGCAGGTCGGAGGAACGACATGTTGCTGAGGCAGCCTAGAAGCAGCAGCCAGGGCAGAGATGGCTGCCGGGCAGCTCGGCGGCATGGAAAAAGCGAAAAGGGCTGTGCCCAGAGGGAGAGGCATCTTTAAACTGATGGATTTTAATGTCCGCTGCGAGGTAAAGTAAGAAAACGAGTGGAGAAAGACGGCTGGGGAGTAAGGAACAGAGCTGTCGCAGAAGCACGAGGCAGTCTCAAGATGGCGCCCGGGCAGCACGAGGCAGTCTCAAGATGGCGCCCGGGCAGCACGAGGCAGTCTCAAGATGGCGCCCGGGCAGCACGAGGCAGTCTCAAGATGGCGCCCGGGCAGCACGAGGCAGTCTCAAGATGGCGCCCGGGCAGCACGAGGCAGTCTCAAGATGGCGCCCGGGCAGCACGAGACCCCTCACAGCCCAGAGACGGTGCGGCGGGAGCGGCCTGGAGGCCCCTCACAGCCCGGCGATGGCACCGAGGCAGCATGAAGGAGGCACCGAGGCTTAGAGAAAAAACACTGAAGGCTGAAGAGAGGCTGAAGATGGCTCTAAGGCGGTTTGTTGGCCTCAGTCAGCCCCAGAGCGGCTCTGACGAGATCTGCGCCTCACGCAGCTGGAGTTGGGAGAGTACCCCGCGGAGGGTCCCGCCCATCTGGGAGGGTCCCGCCCAGCAGGTGGGCGGGCAGAGCTCTCTGAGCCCCCCTCCTCTCTAGAGGCTGCCGAGGGACCCGCCCTGTTTTAAACACACAAGAAATGGTACGTTGGCGAGTCAAGGCGGGGAGGAGGGACGTAGTTAGATGTGGTGACCTGTGAGGTGATCCGAGCAGCCAGAGGGGACCTGCAGCTGTCCTTACACTGTTTGAGGGTGGGGTCTTGCCCCACACACACTATTTGTTAACTAGTTGTTGGCTTTGCCAGCTTGGTCTGTGTTTCTCCCTTCTACCCTTCAGCTCTTCTTTGCAGTAACAGACTTCGATGCAGTGCTGTGTATGAGGAGCTACAGCGAAGTATTGGTACCTCCTGGAGCTCGTAGTGTGTGCCTCTGTGGGCCTGCATGGTGCGTGGCCATGACCCGACCTACGTTACCTGCCTGGTGATGGCCAGGCTCTGAGGAGGCTGGAGAGAAGAATCAGCTGTGGCCTGGGAGCAACATTTGTTGTGTTAAAGCCCAATTGCGTCTGAAATGATAAGCCTCCTTGAGAGGCAGCCTAAAAGCTGAATATCAGGAATTGGCAGTTCTGGCTTAACATTTCTGTATTGTCAGGGTCTTTCCACTATAAAGGTGTCTGGGCAGATACCAGCTGAACACCTCCAGATTCCTGTGAGGCCATTGGCTCTTTGTCTGTGAAAAAGACTAGTGAAAATAGAGATCTTTATGACTTTCGATGATCGCTGGTGCTGCGTTGTGAAGTGGTAAGTTGCATCTGCTGTTCTGTGTTGGGATGTGGCACAGAGGAGTGGATGAGATCAGACGGCATTGTGCCTCCTGTGTACACAGACAAGGTGGGAAGCTATGTAAGAACAGCCACAGCTGTATTTCCTGACCAGCTTCCATCATGTGTATCTATTAAGACTGCTGGACAGTGCACAGGCCCCAACTTGCACCTCAGTAGCTGAGGTCGATGTTCAGAATCCAGTGATGAGAGAGCGTTTTCTCAGTGTCTGATGGTGCCCAGCTTGAAGCAAGGGGCAAGATGCTTTGCCTGGTCTTTGCACCCCCTATACTTTCTAGCACATCTTGGCCACCTGG
Organism: Arenaria interpres; assembly: GCA_013399435.1. Lineage (NCBI taxonomy): Eukaryota > Metazoa > Chordata > Aves > Charadriiformes > Scolopacidae > Arenaria > Arenaria interpres. The sequence goes on along the minus strand of VXAK01006554.1, from coordinate 214,206 downwards.
CTGATTCGTTGCATCCCAAAGCAGTTGAAACATGAGGAAACTCATAGAATCATAGAATGGTCCAGGCCGGAGGGGACCTCCAAAGATCATCTAGTCCAACCTCCCCGCAGTCATCAGGGACACCCCCAACTCGGGCAGTTGTTTAAAATGAAATGTTCAAGACTACATAAATAAAGCTGCTAAATTTATAATGTAAAACCAAACATCAATTTGACACACATTTCAGCCATCCTGTAGGTAGTATCTGTAGTCACTACTGGGTTTTTATTTCTTCTTCACCCTGGTCATCACCCTATGGAAAGATTCATATTTCATTTTACTACCGTACCAACCAAAATCTTAAGCCTATGGGAATGTGATCGTTAAAGTTGGCTGGAAAAGCAATCGATTTTTTTGTTGAAATACAAAAGCGACTTGTAGTCCGGTTTTGGGACAGGATCTGTAGAGCTTCTCTGGAATTCTGATAGCATAGCTAGGATCTGAGTTTTTGAGCCAGAAATGGCTTTGGGTTTGGTTTTTGTTGGTTTTTGTATTGTGTTTTTTTTCCTCTAAATAAGCTTGGGAACAAAGATCAACATTTGACTTGAGAATGTGGGGGGAAAAAAAAAAAAAAAGAAAAATTGATAAATTGATTCTTGAGAATTTCTGAGTGTATGAGGACTGTTCTTTCCCCTTCCCCGCTTTTTCATTTAGTTAAGGACAAAGTCCTGTATTCAGTGAAGTCAAAATATAACTAGGACCTTGTGTTTTGATGACTTAAGGGCACAAAGCTACAATTACCTTGACACGTGGGTGAGTAACTTTTTTAATGGGATCACACCAAGTGCTTGTTCAGTGGCTTCTTTTCCTTGATGAAGAGAAGTTGTGCAAAATTTCACGAGCTTAGGAGATGTGAACAAAACAGGGAGACAATACAGGGGGTTCTGAAAGAAGGAAGACATAACCATGACTGTAAAATGACAGGAGACAATGGGGAGTGGTAAAATGAGAGGAGAGGAAGCTTAAGAGATTAATGATACGCAGCGATGGATGGATGGGGTTTGCATGGATCCACATCTCGGATCTGATCCAGTTGCAGCCCAGTTCTAAAGGAAAAGGCTGTAAATCAGTCCAAGGATTCTGGTGAATCGTGCTTTGTGCTCGTGGTTTGTGATGTAACCAGTAGTTCTTGATAGAATTACAGCCACCCTGCTCACACTCACCTGCTATTTGCTCTGTATTAAGTTAACAATAGTAAATAAACTTTGTATTAGATTTCAAGCTGACCCGTTCATGCCAAATGAATTCGTCTTGCCCACAGGCTCCCCTAATTTAAAACATATGTATCCGTTTAAATCCTGTTGCTTCCATACATTAAGCTACTGTTTAGATTTTTGCCTCATCAATATTCTTCACCATTTTGAACAGATGTGTAGTTTGCCCTGGGTTTGGATCAAAAGTGTTCTCTAATACATTTTTATTTTTACGTTTGTGTGTATAAGGTGGTGGAGGAGTAGAAGTTAGGTGGACTGTGGTGGCATTGTACGGCACTTACACCTATCACCTGAAATCAACAGAAGACACTTTGTCCTTGTACAGAAAAAACTTGCATTAAAATCAAAGGAAGTTTGCTTTAATTGCAGGAAAGATGGGGTCCTTGTTCAGTGAAAATAGGACTGAAGTTAGGAGAATTATTGTACGAGAGTATATTTCCCGTAGAGCAGCGTAAGTCTCTTAGAACACAGATAGAAGTTTTCAGTTTTTCCCAGACTTCTAAGTGTTGAAAGAATTCTGTACGTAAAATAGAGTTTCTCCTAAGCAGAACTTTTTTAAAAATCGGACGCTAATGTCAGACTCCAAGGAACATATTTAGGCCTCTGAATAAGTAGCCTGGCCTTTCCACAAGTGTTGAGCTCTTCCAACCCCCACTGCTCTTAGGATACAGCTTCTAAGGCTGGACGTCATTTGACTGCGTGTTCTTGCAAAGAAATACTAAGAATATGCAGTAGGTCAAAGTGGCTCCCTATCTTTGTGCAGAGATAAGGGCTGCCGTTCCTCCTAGGAAACAGCGTCTTAGAAGCGGAAGGCTGCACTTCTTATCATTCAAGTATGTGCCATAAAGGGGTAAAAATAGGGACATTAAGGATAAGAAAGCTGAAACCAAGGCACCTGCTACCCACAGAAGGAAACTTGGATATGAAATAAGACTGTGAGTTTTTTCTGTTTTGATTACTGCAAATCTTCACTTACAGGAGTAAATAATTTGCCTGTAAAAGCATCTAAGATTACTGATATGAGACAAGGCTTGCAGGACTTAGATTCCTGACTTTACTGTGTGGACTAAATTCTGTTTACTGAGTTTTACCAGAGTTGGCTGAGAGAATTAGATTTCAATACCTGTTAAACATTTAAAGGGCATCCTAAATCTTCATTGAAAATCCTCTAGTTTGTGACCTGAACAGAATCGATTAAACAGAAAAGCTGACATAAGGTATTCAAATCATATCCCCATTGCCCAACAATGCATAGTTCATTCAATCTCGCAATATTTTAATCCAGTATTCACTTTGCCATGATATATAATGCAGGCTATTTACAATGATTGCCATTCTTTAAATGCCAGTCTTCCTTTAAAACAAGCAGCAACAACAACAACCAGCCCCATACCTGCTCCAAACCTTGTTTGCAAGGATTCTGATGTGCATCACTAATGTACAGATTTACACAGAGCAGAAAAAGGGGGTATTCTTATTTTTAATGATTCTGCTTTATACACTACCTGCAGCCGCATTCTGCCACTTTCATGCCTTCATAGTTATATATCAAAGTGGGCACACCAGCATCATCCTTATAAAGAATGGAGATTGAATCCAATTTGGTTGGAACACAACAGGCCTTGGAAGCTTTCTTTGGGTTTTGGAGATGCACCAGAGTTTGGACAATAGCATGTTTTGTTGGGGTAACGTTATCTGTCAGAGGGAAGAAGCAACCTCCTTTACATTCAAAAGCCTCGTAATCTTTTGGTGCAATGATCCAGGAATCCCAGCCAATCTCTTCAAAGTTCACATGGAGGGAAGTTCTCCGGCAGTGGTTGGCTCCGATGCTTCTCTTGCTTCTGGAGGAATGCTGGTGGGGGCCAGTGACAGCCTTTTCCTCTCCCAGTTCCTCCTCTTCAGACGAAGTGTTATTCTTCCCTAATTTCTTGAGCACACTTTCTTGTTCATGAACAATCATCTCCCGGAGCTCCACTTTGGTCTCTTTTGTCCCATTGCTGCGGTCATTGGAGAACACTATTAACAGGGGCAGATTTTTAGTGTCAGGGGTAACACTGATATCCAGCTTCCCACAAGTGAAACCACCCAGAACCTTACTCTCTATAACAACCTCTAGCTTATTTTTAGTTTTCGGTTTGTCTGCCCTGACCCATCTTTTCACAGCGCTTGACACTTCAAACATCTCCCAGCCACACTTATGTATATTGTGGGAGACAAGGAAAGATTTGGTACTTTCTGAGTTTTCCCAGTGGTCACCATCTAGAACATCATAAATGACCATGTTGCCTTCCAGCCTAGAGGGAGACCCAACTTCCCTGTGGCAGGAGATATAAATTCTCAGTTCAGCTCTGGTGATCTCCTCATATCGTGGAATAGAGATGTTGAAGAGCAAGATGTGTTTCTGAAATGGGTTTTCTTCTGGTGAAGTTAAAGAAACAACATCTGCAATAGGAAATTAAAACACGTGGTTACAGTGCTTCTGACTGTCCAAGCAAGTTGCTTTGAAAAGACTCAGGATTTTTTGGGGGGGGGGTAAAATAAAAGCATGATCACTCAGAATTAAAAAAAAATAACTGAAAAATACCATGTTCTGGCCAAGTTTCAAGGGCAGGGAGTGAAAAGTGGAAATGGAGGTCCCTGATGTTGGTAGTATTTTCACCAAGATTGTGTGGTCAGGTGAGTATTTGGAGGGGAGCATAAAGAGTCTGCCTAGAACAAGCTGTGGATGATGCTGGTCTGTATTAAGTACATAAATAAGGCATCTGGGAAATGTTCAGATTTAGCAATTTCTAAAGAGATTTTTACACAAAGAATACTTAAAAAAAACCTATGAATTTCCTATTCTTGTCATCATGCGATGGGATGAACTGCCCTCCTAATACAGAGAAATATCCCACATATTTAAGTGTCTCTAAGAACTAGCTGTGCTAGGGCTTTTGTTGTCTTCAGATAACTTTGAAAGCAGCTTGAAATACTGGGAGTTTTGGGAAATAGAAATGTTTTTGAAAATCTGGAACTGAAGCTTCAGGTTCTGTCTGAATTGGGACTTGGTGGGAAAGAGCCTTTCATGCCCCAGTCCCAGTCCATTCCAGTTTGCACTCACTGGCCTTGTGTTGGTTTTGTTCGGTTTCTTTTTTTTTTCTGCAAAGGTATGTGCAGTACCAGAAACTCTGCCTTGAGAGGGGCAGATGTTTGTCTGGAAAATCAGATTGGTGATGCTTAAAAGTCATCACTGACTGATGTCTGTTTGATAGTCAGTGTAAGATAATTACTCATTCATGATCGGGTTTTTGGGCAGTTTTAGTTGGCTAATGTTGATACTTCTTCAGAGTGTTTCCCCACTGAAGCGGTCGGAGAGGAGAGTCAGATACGGAAGCTATTATCTAGCTCATACTGTTAAGGTTTCTTTCCATTTCAGGACTAGGAGCACTGATTTGGGAATCTGGAGTTCCCTATAGTGCTGTTACCTGCGTCTATCTGGTTTTTGTATAAACAGAAGCTTCAGTTCTCCCTGTCTCATTTTTATCATAAGGATTGCATTTACTTTGAACTTTTTTACTTCTTCTTTTGATGGAGCTTTTAAAACTCTATTAAATGTTACACAGGCAGGGATCTTGTATTTTTTTTTAGTTGAGAAAAGCTTGACTACCCCATTCCATAGAAATCCTTCCATCTAAAGAAGAATTTTGGGGGAGCACTGCTGTTACTTGCTTGGATCCAGAGACACATTTATAAGTTGGCTGCTGTGGTTTTTAAGTATGAGGAGAGCCCACCTGAAAGATGAGCTCTCGAGCATGGATGTCTCAATTATAGATGATCAAAAATTTGCATTCTAACATTAAAACTCTGTCCCAAATCTCTAGCTTTGAGAAACATGGTTCACGTAAACTCTGTTATTCAGTGCATCATCTCAGTCGATGGGTTTGAGAAGACAGCGTTGTACAGTAAGAACGCCAAAGAAGAAAACTAAAGGTAATTGCAATTTTTCAAAGATTGAAAGAAACTGCAGAGCAAGACTACAATTCAAAACTTTAATCTGTTTCTTTTCTAAAGAATCTGTGGAAGTTAGGCACTCAGTTCCCTCTGAATTTCAAAAGAATCTGAGTACCTACTGTTCATGTACATCTTTAAAAATTCTAGATCACCTATTTAGGACTTCTCCTACCTTCAATACTGAAGCTCCTTACAATATTGGATGCGGGGATGGAGGACTTGTCTGCAGTATATCTGTTGTATAAGTCAATCATGAACTGTGGTGGTTCTTCTTTGGTCTTCGCTTGTGAGGGGACTCTTGATAAGTTCAAACTCCTCAGTAAATCCGTCTTCATATTCTCCAGGAAAGATTTAAAGTCAAAATGAGTCTCATCTTCCACTTCCCCAGGATCATGAAAGTGTGCATCAGACTTTCTAATCGCTGAGAACTTCTCCCAGTCTTCCAAAGGCTTGCCTCTTGTCAAGCAGGCAATGATGTTGAAAACGGAGAGTGCAGCTAATACTCCAAAATAATGCATTTCTTCTGTATTTACTTTCTGGTGGAGCGACAAGAGGACAAGGGTATTTTAACTGCTTAAAAATCTTGTTTCATTACAGACAGAGGAAAGGAGATGGAAGGCAAACAACTGGAATGCCCTTTGCAAATCACTTTCTTGTGTTCTTTTTGCAGCCTGCTTCAAACCCCAGCCTCTTGTCAGTTGTCAAGCAGATTGGTTGTACACTTGCCCTTATCAGAGTCATTGATGCCATGCTTCAGCTTCTGTTATCTAGCAAAGCTCTTAGTTAATGAAGATTCTATAAACATCTGACAAACACATGTGGCTGGTGGGAAGGACACTGTATATTGTAAAGAATCCACATTTCACTTTAGGGTCATCGTTGCTTAATTACACTCTTTTATCATTTCCTTGCCAACACAGAGAGAAGCTTTCTTAGGGACGTAAAAGATGATTACACAGTTTTCATCAAGACTAGAAAATACAGATCTAGAACAAAATTACTCTATTAGCTATTAGTAAGTAACAACTCACAAATTTTTATTACAGTCAGTTCAATTGCCATCAGAAAATCCCCCATCATTTGGTGGAGACCTGTGATTCTGCAAGACATGATCTCATGACAGTACAAACAACCTTAAAACTTCTTTCCGTTTATCAGCCAAGAGCTATTGTTTGTACACAGTGAAATATCTGTTTTGTGTCAAGTTTGCTTCCTGTTGTTCGTAGGCTTGTCCATTTTCAGTTTGATTCTTTTGGTGTATGGGAATTTAGTCTTGTTTTTATTGTATCTTATGTAATATATTTCTTAGATTCTTGACGGTCAATCCAAGAACAACCAGTCATTATTTCAGTGACCTCAAAATGAAGACAGAACCAACCCTTGTAAGGCCACACGGAAAATAAAAAGGTCTCCACGAAGATACAGAAGATTGTCTTTGAAGATACTGTTATCCATGAGGAAAATAAGGCAAGGCAAAAATACAAGGTTGATGACAGAATTTCTCATGGTACAGAAGGAAAAAATCTAGTTTATTTATAGACAAAAATATCACTTGCTATTTATCTTAATTAATGCATTATGATTTAATCTAATGATGCATAAGTTCTTTGTCCATACCAATACTGTTTTATATTTCTTAAGCCAACTCAATCCAATCTGTACACGTGCCATAAAGTCTGAATAGCATTATCAGCTTTTACATTAAAAAAAAAAATCTCATTCCAGAGATGAGGAGAAGATCTTGCCCTTTCTGGCCATTCTTCTCCCGTTTTCTCGCAGTGTGTATACAGTGTTTGAAGTGATCCCAGACTTCTCAAATACTCACTTCTGTGTCTGTTCGAGTGACATCTGGGATCCAGGATTCTGGTTAATTATGTTCCTATGGTGTAAAGTCAGAAAGGGTCCTGGTCTCCTGCAGAGCAAGACTGTTTTACTCAAGGACTTTGTGTTTTTCCTACCTGCATGCGTAACTGGCTAAACCAGAACTTTTTAAGGGTCTCCCGAATTTATCTGAAGATGTCAAAGAATCAAAGATTTCTTTGATTTCTGTAGTACTTAGTCTAAGAGATTGTCACACTTAATAATGTGGTTTTTTTATTTCATTGTGCTTGGCTTCACCTTCTAGACAGGCGTCCTCATCCCTTCCTGCCTGGCTTAAGGAGTCTCATAGCGCTGGCATTTTCTCTCTGTCAAAGTACTTGTACAGTATAATCAAGTTACTTCTCAGTTTACTTTCTGATAAAATACACAGATTGTGCTTTTTCGTCATATTAGAAGACATTTTCTTAACTGTTTTTGTTTCTTTTTAGTGCTTTTTTCATAATTTGAATGTCTTTTTGAAAAGGTGAACGCCGGGGCCCTGCATAGTGTTCTAGTGGGAGTCTACCAGTGCCATGTGCAGAAATAAAATCTCCTTTCCTTGTGTGGTTCACTACTCCCATGTGTATCTTTTGAAAGCTTTCATTAGCTCTCTTTACAGAGCATCACCTTGAATGCTCGTACTGTGCTGTAAGTTCCTGTTATCCACCAAAATCGTTTTAAGAATTACGGCTTTAAGAGTTATGGGTGCAATCTTTTACTCAGTGGGAACAGCCTCCATTCCTCGTGCCTAGGTACTAACTTCTGCATCTGCCCACCTTAAAATGAATTTTGATTACATAAATCACGGCTAAATCAAGTCATCTATATAAATACCTCTCTCCTAAATGCTGTCTTCTGCAAATGCTGTGGGGGTTGTTAAATACAGACTTCCAGTTCATATATGAAGATGTCAAATAGTGTCAGGCCAAGCGTCAGCTTTGCGGAAACTTTACAATGAACAGTTTCATTCAGTGGCAATTCCTTTTGAAAGCTGCTCTTTGAGGTTTGGCAGTGCGACAGTCGTTAATTCATGTGATACACAAATATATTAATATTGTCCAGTGATTTCTGTTAATTATGCAGCCTTGTGCGAGTGAATTGAAATAGTCCACAAAAACCTAAGTACATTCTAGCTGTTGCTGTTACCTCTGGCAGTGAAACGGTGGCCTCAAAGTATGAAATTGGCTTTGTTTTAGAAAAAAATGTCCTTAACACTTTGTTGGCTAGTATCAGCTGTTTTCCTGTTTTGTCTGGTTTTAATTATCCTAAATTAATATATCATCAAGTTTTTTTAGGATTAGTTAGTGGAATTATTTTGACCTGCTATTTTAAGTGTTTGCCGATAGTAACTTTATCTAGAAATTTTGACGTTGAGTGGAATGGTTTGCTGGTTGTTCATGGAAATCAGAAGATCCGTTGGAACCAAGAGAGTAAGGTTATCAGTGTCTTCCAGCAGCAGCTGACTGCACTTGTGCCATTTCAAATGCAAAGTTTCATTTTTTGGAGGAAGATTAGACATCCACGTACCAAAGACCCAGAAAGTAGTAGCCACTGCTAAACACACAGGGGTTTAAGACCTTGTTTGCATTAGAGAATTGGCCTGGTACAGCTAAACTCCAAATGAAATAAACTTTCCTAATAGGAGAATTGTATTGCTTGTGTAGTAAGGGCGTGCCTTGACAGCTATGCCATTTACAGGTATAATTTTGTTTTGCCCATGCTAAATAACGTAGTTATGCCAACAAACCTTTCAATGCAGACTAAACGTTTCAGGGGTTTATAGGTATCCTAATGAGTATAGGAGTAGTGTTTTCCCGAATGTCCTACAGACCTTATAACTGATACATATATATATTCTGATCTTGGAAGGAAAGTTTGTACCCAAGGACTAATTCAAGATAGAGAAAATGTTCCTTAAAGAAAACGAAATGCAATAGATAATGAGAACATAAGCACACAAGGCTAATACATCATTCTGCTCAGAGCTGGTGCTGAGTGGGAGCAAGACTAAACCTACAGAAAGGTACATTTTCACAGGGAACAAAAATGACAACTTAAGATATTTTGAAAAGTTTTATGCTTATCACTGTTCTGTAGGAATAAATGATGAATTTCTGAGAACTTTTCAATTTTTCTTTATGCATTAGCATTTAGCATTACTTGGTCAACTGTAGTTGAGTTTCTCATAATTTATAAAAACATAAGACCCTACAGTTTTAAGGAGATATTTAACAGCAATGGTATACAGAGGTTTGTCCCAGTATTTCCAGCGTGAATCGCTGCAGTACTGGCAGTCACTACAAAGTGCCTTAGAACTATTTACATCTTATTGAGGGATGTTCAGGAGGAACTAGCAAGAGCTGCTATGAGAAAAACATTGCAGATACTCCTATAGGCACTGAATCTGGCTTTTATAGAGGTTAGCAGGAAGTACCACATTTACACACCTCTGTTGTCTGAGAATCTGCACCAGATGGGTATGGAATATTGGTGGCAGAAGTTGCCTAGCACCTTAGCAGGATCGGAGCCTTCCAGTTAGTCATTCATCAGGAGGCAGTGTGTGTAGTATCCTTCCCCTAAACAATACAACTCGTAATGGATAAGATAGTGCAGAAGGTTAGACTGTCTCTTGAGGAGGAAACACTTCTTATCTTGCAGTCTGTGCTACCTCACAGACTTCAGAAGTTTGTTCTGCTCCGGGTCTGCCTCTGCTTTTGTACAAGGAGGTGGCAGAAAAAGGAATATATGGCAAGTGTGTCCCGGCACAAAGAGATACTGAGAAAGAGGATTGACAGGCACAACGATGGACCATTAGCTCTTAAAGGAGTGCTGCAGTTACAACGGCTACCGTGAATGTATCAACAGAGGATTGTACAGGAGTTAAAGGGATGCAGAGACTTTATTTCTATGAAGACTTCTAACAGAACCACTGCCAAATATTGTGTCCCTTTTTGATGTTCATTGTTGGAAAAGAGCTGTGAGATATTTTTTTGAGGCTTAGAATAAAAAATCAAAGTACCTGTTTCAATCTTAGCCAAAATATATTTTGACCCTGCTCTATATACTAAAAATACACAATGAAAGTATTCTGGATAATAGATGAAAGGGATCTCACAAAATAGGTTACAGTAAGATCCAGTGAATTGAAGCTAAAGCTCAACAAATTCAGACTAGGATTAAGCCACTGTGGTTGAACAAAGAGCACTAACTTTTGGAACAACTACGTGTAGTCCAGTAGAGATATTCTATCACATAAAGTCTTTAAAGCCAAATTTATGCATGTTTTTCAAAGATACTCCCAAGCTCAAAACAGAAACTACTGGGCAAGGTTCTTTGATCTGTGCTATGCAGGAGGTCGGTCTAGATGATCACACTATTCCCACTCGACTTTAATCTATTGAGGTGCATTATGACAAGCTTAACATGTATTTACATGTTTCCATCTAATTAACAGAATGTAACAGTGCATTCAGAGAAAGACAATTCAACAGTTTTTAGATACTACTGTACCTTTAATTTATTAGCTTTTGTTAAAAGCATGTAACAATCTAGAGGATATAATGTATAATTTACAAAAATATAAATCTTGGTTATTTTATTTTTAGTATTTCAACATATTACTATATAGCATGTGTTACTTAGAGAATATGTTTAACAACCTGAAATTATCCGGCAAACCAAAAGTGTGGGATATTACATACGTCTTTTGTAGTACAAATTATATATTAGGGAAGGGTATATTAACATACTGTTTATATGAATGTATATGCAGTGCACTATACTTGCATCCTGAAGAAAATATACATTTTAAGCCCTTTATTACAGCATTTTTTTCAGTATAAATATGCAGATTAAGAGTATGAGTGTTTTAGGCAAAAAAGTTTTGATTTGTGTACAAAAGTGATATTCTAAAATAAGGCTGCTTTTGCATGTTCACTTCCCATCTTCTTGGTTAACTGAAGAGATAAAATAGCCAGAAAAATATAGTCAGAAAAATAGCGCATAAAAACATATTTTAGTCCTTTGATTATGGAAAACTTTAAACTTAAATTTCACACTAAACACCAGGTGTCTTGGCTAGGTGGGTTAGGAAGGTATTTGTAAAAGTATTGAATTCCTGGAAGAAGAATATGAAAGACAAATGATGACAGTGAGCCATATCCTTCCGGGTGGGAAGGTGTATGGTTTTAGTCTCTCCGCGCGTTTTCTGTGGAGGAATTGTGGGCTTGCGTTCATTCGTCCACACAAGTGGATTCATCTCCCATTCACAACTTTCCCGGTGTAGGCGGGCAGGATGCGCACGTCTCCTCTGAGATGCGTTTGTATGAACTTATCGGCAGGCACAAGTTTCAACCGACATATTGGGATAGACCTTTAAAACAACGTTTTTGTTCTCATCTAAGAACAGGACGCTGAGTGAGCTCATTTTGTCAGGAACGCAGCAGGGTTCTGGGATGCCGGGAATGATTCCCACTGCTTTTACGATGCTCTGGATTGTAGCATGATTTGATGGCCGAACAACCTGGAACAGAGAGGGAAATAGTTATTGCGTCATTTATGAGCAGTCGCTTTCCCAGATGGATTTGGAAAATGACAATAGTTGTGTTTTTTTGTTTCTGGAAGAAAAGTGACTGTGTGTGATTGAGTGAGAGGGCTTTGCAGCATAGTCCCTCCCTCACACGTCCAGCTTTCCTGCGCAGGGTGTATCCACCAGGTACTTTGTGTTCCTTATGCTGCCTTCACAGATACCAGAGGAGGGCACTGGTGGCACAGCCAGCAGTCAGGAGCCCAAAGAAAGAATGGGATGCACCTACTCGACGCTGGAGGCAGGCACTCAGGAGACAAGGACTCGATTGGGGCACACTTCTCAGCCCTAAGATCTTACCTTTTGTTTTCTTAACCTCTTATCGGACTTGGAAAATTGGCTACTGTATTTATTTCTAAAATAACTTTCCCTATGTTCCAGCAGGATTTCTCCTCCTATATGCTGACCTGGAATTAGTTACTTTTTCCTGGAGCAGTTCTTCTCTTTTAAAAGAGCACAGCGCTCCAGAAGTAGTGTCCGCTGGGGGGAGTTAGTTTGGAATAGTCAAACGAACTGACAGAGCCTTTCTCTTCATAACCCCATGACAAACAAGTTCTTCATACCTGTAGTCTTTCTCTGCTTCCCTCTGCCTTCCTCACGAGGCTTTTCCCCCCCCCCCGGGCTATCCTCGATGCGGGAGAAGAAAACAAAAGGCTGGTAGGGTGGGAGAAGTGTGAAGTGAGGCTTCACAGCAGCTTTACTGGCCAGGGTACTGAGCCACAGTCTTATTTCTACTATTAACTTTTGGATGCAGTAAAGCATGAAGCTTCAGTGACTCCTCGTCAGTTGTCGTGCTTGAACAATGTCCCAGCAAATGACTCCAGTACCAGTAGTGAACTTGTGTTAGTCATATCAGGCTTTTTGCTACAGTTTCACGAGTTTTCTGCACAGATCTGGTATATGTGGCGCGTGAGATCTTTCATTGCTCTTGGTATGAGGCTGTCTATCGGGTGGAAAATGACATCTGTGGGACAACAAATGAGGGCTTTGCACACCTCCACGTGGAAGCATACACTTCAAGTGAGAAGAATTGATGTCTTCTCTGTCTTCTCTGTTTTTTAAATAGTAATTGAATAGATACAAAACATGATTTTTAATTTCAACACAAAAAGTTATGTAAATCATGGGTATAACAAAGGAGCTAGTTCTTGAGATAATTCATTTTTGATAAGTTTACTTTAAGTGTAACATATCAGCAAATCGGATCCAAACCTTAATTACTGTTAAGGCTTTTAGATGTTCCTTAAGCGACTCATTTGAGCCATTACAAGGAGAAACTGTGAAATCCGTCCTTGATCCTATGGGGCTTCAAGACAGCATTCTATAGCAAAGTCCCAACAAGTGACCAATCCTGGAAAGTGCCTTTCTGTAATTAGCCCATGTTGGCATAATTAGCAACAGCTTGCTCTCTCATGCCACCCTTTATCTTTAGATTTCAAAGCACAAACAAGCAGCAGTGAATTAGTGTCACAGCTACTGTGTGAAGTAGAAATAAGCTTCTACTCACATTGGCCATGTCAGCAAATCTGGACAGCAAGAGAGTGGCAGAAATAGTTTAGGCAACTGCAGAGTTTAGAAATTCAAAGAACTTCACCTTCTAGAATCAAATTCTTACTTTAGCCTTTATGAAAAACCTCCTGAAGTGTTCCTGGCAACTTTATTATTTTATATTGTTATTTGAAACAGTCCCAGATCCCAATGTACTACTGAAGCAGAATTTGTTGACCTCATGCAGTGGGAAGCCATCATTGCCCTCTATGCCAGTTACTGACTCACAGGATTCCTCAGTATGAACCTGCAGAAGATCCTACCAGGATTTTCTCCATCTATGCAGTCTCTAAGATCTGCAAGGAACACATAGATGTGAGCAAAGTCTAGCGGGAGCAGCTGTCTGCCAAAGCAAAAGCACTAATTAGGTTTCTAATGCCTGCAAGTGTTTACAATACTCACAAAAATGCTCATAGAGCAAAAAGGCTGTTATGGACCATTACTCTGTACAGAAGCTGGCTCCCTGAGCCCTACACCCACAGCAGAGCCAGAGAGATCACACCCATCCCACATGCAGCCAGGCTCCAAATTTTCCAGCCCTTCTGGAAACCTGGCACAAGTGTTCGGTGATCATGGGCAAGGCGTCACATTAGCCTTTGTACCGATGTGCTAAAGTGGAAAGCTTGAAATAAGGAATTGAATGCCCAGTAGTGATGGCACTGAGGAAGCGCTAATGTTTTAAATGCTGGCTACTAACATGTACAGCAAGCCAGGTTCTGCTCTTGCTTAATCTCTAGGACAATCCTATTTTAGGAACATTTTGGGCCTCAGAAAATAGAAGGATGGTAATGTAGCTGAAAAGCAATTAACAGCAGGTTCAAAATACTTTAGACCTGCCCCTTCTGCCTGGCATACACCCCTTTTCAAATCTGTTTTATCATGAGTTTTCCCCTCAGAGCAATAATAAGCTTCTTAACTTCAGGAAAGTTTTGGTTTCAGGCCTGAATTCAGCTCTCAAAATGAAACTCATTAACTGATTTGCTTACAAGGATGAAATCAAGAGAATTCTAGTTACTGTAGGGGAGGGAAAGAGTATGTTCCCACCTACTTCTACCACAGGTAGGACTAGCATTTATTTGGCAAACGCAGCAGTGCAGCCAGCCATTATTAACCATAGAAGCCAGTCTTCCTCCTCACAGTTCAGGGAATAAGAACTTCAGCAGTAAGGTAGGTGAACTTGCTATGGCAAGATTTGTACCAGAGCTGATTTGTACCTAGATCAAGAATTGAAGTCATTAAAGTAGATGTGCAGAGTAATGTATCAATACTTTAAAAAAAAAAATAAATCATACAATGTGATGATTCCTGGCAATACATGCCAGGTATTTAAATATAATTCTATCTCCACAGTTCTGAAAGAGTACCTCGGAAATAAGTTCTCTGTTTCCATCACAGTTGATGTAGACCAAGACTGCGTAGACCAAGCCTTCATGAATAGCCTTAATCTGGGTTTTGATTTAGGAGTGCCAAGATCATATGCATGCTTTCCTGACTTAGGGTATATATGCAAGAAAAAAAGCTACTTCTCCTTCCATAATATTTAGCAATTCTCTGACCTGAAGCTTCTTTCGTGCTTAACTTCTAGTTCTCGCTCTTCATTTGGAAACAGTGTTTTAAAAAAGTTAGAGCTGTGAATTTGCCTCTGTTTTTTCCCCTCTTAAAAATACAAAGAGAGCAAAAAGTAGACCTCTTCCAAATCAAACCCAACCAAAAATTCCTTAAATCTATGAATCTATGATTTAGTTTTAACTTTCTCTGGGGTTTTTTTTATTTATTTTGGTTTTCTTTGGCACCAAGATGGTAGTGCAGCCACATTAATTTCTCTAAAACACAAGTATCAAAATGAGAACTAAAATAAGTGGGTTTGATTTGCAAGGGAATCTTTAATATAGGAAGTAATATTTCTAGGTAAAACATTAAGGGAGGTGGCAATATTCCAGTTAGAAAAGGATCCCCTCTCTTGGTTCTGTCAGCTGTTGTGTCATGCTCTTTTGCTCACAAGAAGCCAGATGTGTTACATGTATCTTCTCTCTTTTTTTTTTTTCCTTTTCCCTGTTTTGGTCTGTGTGAGTGACCTACACTGTAGGTCTATGTCAGAGACCCGTATCCAAGGCTGAGTTTTGGTTTGGATAAGTTAAAGGGTGATGGCATTGCATGATTTCTTTATACAACAACAAAAAAGTGAAGTTGTATGTGAGCCTGTGCAAGCTTTAATTTTTACCAGACCATGTATCGATTTAAATATACACGCTTTAGCATCATCCAGAAACACAAGAACATGTGGTCAGGTTTGTACGCCGTACCCTGGTGTCTAGATTTCCACTGTTCCTGGACCTAAACCAGCCTGAATATCTGCTCTTCCTGAAATCATACTGCTTATTTCAATGAAACATAAATCAGTCTGCCTGTATGTAAAGCAGGGCAGATTCCTGTCTCAGAGCTTTGAAATTCTCTGCTGTAAAACTCTGCTGAGTGACCACGTGCAAAAATAGCAGTAGAATAAAAAATCAGGCCATTTGTAGGTAGAACTGCAAAATAATGTCAGTGTCTAAATATACAGGTTACGCAATGCTTCAAATCCTCCCCTCCCCATTACTTGACAGTCCTATAAAATGCCAGTAATTCTTGTGCTAAACAGGATTGCCAAAATTTCTACTTTTTGCCACAGAGCAAGTGAGTGGGAGTGGGCCAAATCAAAATTCCGTTGGAGCAGGAGTTCATGTTTGCCTCTCATTAGCAAATTTCACACTGCTTCTCTGGGAGGAATTCCGTGTGCCGGCTTTAGAGTGTTACAGACACCTACTTGGCATTTCCAGTCAGAGAAAGAAAATCAACTTTTTTGTTTCATGAGGATTATCTTAATTTTAAGAATTTGGTAAATAAAAAAAGCACCAGAGAATCTTGAGACACAAATATCAGCTTAACCAGCACTCTTATCTTCAAAGTGACAAGCGGTTTCTTAAAATTAAAAATACCTCAGTGTCACTACTCTGCCTTTTTCTCCTAAGGTGGAATTCAGAAATACTCAGATACAGTACCTTGGTTTATTATTAGCAGATAATACTTTATACTTCTGCTACGACAACAGAGTAATTTGATGATTTAGTGTGTGTAACCATATTTTAATAAGCTACATAAGTCTTTTTGGTGTGGTTTCAAGATGTAAGATGAGATATTGTAAGATAAACCGGAGACCTTTTTCTTATTCTTCGGTTACATTTAAAGATAACTTGGAATCTTTTTGCACTCTGAGGGAAATGATCACAGTTGATAGAAACGATATTGCTAAAATTAATTAGGCAACAGAACACAATGAAAAAGGTAAAAATCTAAAGGAAATTCTAACCAACAAAGTAGTTGGATAGGCTGAACAGTAGACCTGCTTGCGAGCTAATAACAACGAAAAGGCATACTACCTTGGGCATTGGGAATTCACATGCCCCTGCACAGTAGTAGGCATCAAATGATTTGGGAGATATGATCCATTCATTCCAGCCAATATCAGCAAAGTCAACTTTCATGTATCTTCTTGAACAAATCCTTGGCTCATTCCATTGTTTTCGCCTCGCTTTCTTCATTGTTTTCTCATCGAAATTTAGCACCTGAGATTTTGTAAGTGTTTCTGTATTTTCTTGCCCTTTTCTCCTTCGGTCTTTGCGTGAGGCTTTTGGTTTCAAGGACTTGTAGGCATTCTCCCATATGTCATGTTTGTTGTATTTATTGTTGTTATAATCTACTTCTGGCAACTCATTGTTCTGAATAGAGCTAGAGATGTACGTATCCCTCCGCACTCGGGTATCGGTAGAAGCGTTAGGAGACAGATTCGGGTCCCCATCATTGGAAGGAAATGGGTCGTAACGCTGCAGGGTGACTGCCACGCTGTTGGGTTCAGAGATTGCAAGATCATTGGCATAAACTAGTATATAAGGTAAATGGCTGGCGACCTGTTCAGGGAAGCCCTGGTGTTTCTCCCCAGAATCAAGCTCAGCGCAGAGAATGAGCTCTCCAGCCCGTTTGGATTCTTTTATGATGTGTGAAATGTCCTTTGCGTGCCAAGTCCCTCGCCTCTGAAGAGACACGGTGATGTTCCCTTTCACTAGCCCATAGGCAGAATTCTGGTGAATACTTTGGAAAACGAGGTTGAGGCGCAGGATCGGAGGCAGGTGAAGGAGGCGGCAGGAGGAGTTCTTGGACCTCTTACAGAACACTTCCCGCTGCCGAGGGCGTTTGTCAGCATAGAAGTGAAAAGTGGCAGCAAGGATCATCTCGGAATCCTGCATGGATGTCAGATTGAAGCAGTACAAGGGCTTCTGGGCCAAGAACTCTGCAAGAGAGGAAGAAAAATACGGATAAATATCTGAGACCAAAAATGGTAGCCAAACCCTTATTCCTACATAACTGGATTAACAAATATTGCTTTTTGCTTACCCGCTTCAAATCAGTTAGTATGGTGAGCTTGTCACTTCAGCTTAGAGCTATGGTGAACAAGAGGAGGAAAAAATCCTAACAGTATTTAACACAACATTACAATATTGTATTAAATATTACAAATATATATAGAAATATTACAAATATATATAGAAATATGACAATAACATTGTGAGTGTCCAACACACAGGACACCTTTTTTACATGAGGGATAAATCTCTTCCCAGAGATTTTCAGTTTCAGACTGTCTTTTATTCCAGGCAGGCAAGAAAAGCAACCCTTGCTTCTGTTGCGTTATAAGGAAGTCAGGCTCAGAGACCGCAGCCGAGCTCAGAATGGTACCTTACTCAGCACACTAGCTGAAAGGTTTACAGTTAATATTTAAGATGGTCTAATCTAAAGCCGACTGCAAAGATTCCTGAAAGATCTCTGGGTGCTAACCCTGTGGGCAACAGCATGTGAAGTTCATCATCCATAAATAGCCCACAAGAGACATTTCACAAAGGGAGTGGAAGTCAGGCAGTGTGACAAATATTTTGGGGAGCATTATTCTTAGGAGCAGTCTTCCTTCCCAGTATACATCATATAGGAACTTTGTTTAAAGTACTAGCTGGTTTCTAAGACTTGTGTTTTGATCTGCTTGGAGTTAGTGGCAACTACTGTTGAATAGGAGCTGACTCTTAAAATTAGAACTGCATTTGATACGGCTTCTTTTTAGCTTGTTGAACAATTTGTGCTCAGGTTACATCTCTACCCTCCTCTCAAGGAAGATGAGCAATTTTACACTTACAACTATTTATACCATGTTTGTTTAAACAATACAAACCCCTCTTAGTGTGCTTAAATGGAATCCCAGAATCAAAACACCATGCCTTCACAGTCTAGCAGGGGTTTTTTTTTATTTTGTTTTTATACAGGAAAGTGGTGGCAGAACCAAGAACTGCTTCCTGTTCTCCCAAGCTCGGACTGGTACTGAGAATACATCAAGGGACTACGGTGGGTAAGTCTGCACCTTTAGTTAACCCAAGTGCCGAGCTCTCTGGCAGCCCTTCTTGACATACCTGGAAATTCGCTGGCAGCAGGGAGAAAAAAATCAAAACCAAAACCCCCAAAAGACCAACCCCAAACTCACCAAACCCACCAGCCAGCCTTCCAGAAACCCCTAGGTTTCTTCTTCAATGCACTGGGGATGATGAGCCACAGGAATTTCGACACCACCAGACAGGCAGCACTGGTAACTGCCACCTGCCAGAATGGTCTTCCTGTTAAGCACAGTTTCATTCGAAGGATGGGAATCAATAGTGCTGTATCTCACTAAATTGGTGCTTGCTGGCTTCTAGTTCGTGCTGGATAGAGCTGTCATTTGGACTAAACCACAGCAGATTAGGATGTTCATTAATTCCAGGCCCACATAGACAGTCTGAAAGTACAAATGTTCAAGTTTCCATCTACACCATCTGGTTTTTTTCCTGATGCGGTGAAGTGGAACAGCCTGTACTGATGCCCACACGATGGTTTCAGAGGTGGCAGAAAGGCAAACAGAAATCATATTCTGTGATGAGAGGCTATTTATTTCTGTCAGTTCAGGACAGGATTCCTCTCAGTAAACTTTTTTAATCAACACCAGTCTTACACACATACTCATACTATGAAAAAACAGAAAAGTTTTGATTCCATTCCAGTCTTTGAAGCATAGAAGTTTCACAAGGCTGCCAGCCTATTTTTCAGACCAAGGAAGAGAATAATCATAGTACGTCCATTAGAACACTGTCAATGTTTGTTCACTCTTTTTGCTTATTTTTTTAAAAAGGAGTTTATCTACTGCCTCTCTCCCCCTGAGCTATGTATAGTGGAAATTTTTAATATTTTCTTTAGTACTAGAATGCTCCGTTCTGTAGATATGACCGTGAAGCATACGCATTCCTGGGATAAAGGTGTCTCAAACACCAGAGTCCCAGGGTTTCAGATGGGAAGGTAACTTGTAATGATAGCTCAGAGAAAATTAATTTTGACTCATCTAAATTAATCCTGCATTCTGGAGTGAAACAAACCCTTTGAAAGTAAAAACTATTTGTAGAACAAGGTAAGAATCTGTGAATCTGCGGCTACTGAAAAGCCAGAAGCAGGCTTTTTAGGAACTGAGGAGACTTGATGGAGCATGGTCATATTTATCCTATTGCATCAGATTGCTCAGGCTTTTACCAACCTGTCAAGCAAGAATTGTTACATTTTCCAGGTCTGCTCAGGGTTGAACTGTGCTGTAAAGCTGTATACAGTAAAGCTGTTAATATTTTACTGATTGTATCTACCTCCGATCACTGTAGACAGCTTCAAGTTGGGAATAGAGGCAAGATGTGTGGAGGGTATACACAAGAGGTTGGTAGAGGTGAAAAAAAAAGGCAAGTGGCCAAGGAAAGAAAATACTAGCCTTAGTAGGTAATCCACGTAGGAGAATGTTGCATTTGCCAGATTAGCAAAACAGATCTACATGGTCTTTCTGATAACACATTGCGAGACAGAAATCTGCAGAGAACCTCATTTTAAGCGCTGAAATGACGTTAAAGAAAGGATCTAGAGGTCAGAATTACAGTTCCCTGGGTAATCTTGATTTGGTTTTCTCGCACACATGCATTATGGTATAGTCTTAATTAAATGGCTGCTAATTTCTACTGTTCACCAAGACCTTTGCTTCATTTAGCACAGTGGATGGATGGTGTTCAGGGAATCCGCCTGAGCTGCAAGAATCCATTTATGGGGCAGTTTCACGGTTTAGGTAGCAGATGGCTGCCATGACGACTAATTCCCCCCAATCTTAGAAACCTAGGTGAAGCTAGGCAATAACTTAATAGTTCACATTTGGTCATGAACCATTTAGGACTTCACTGTGTAACTAATTTCAGTCCATTGGTGCTGTTTCCTAAAGCTACAGAGTTCCCTGAAAACCGGAAAGAACTTCAAGAAAAAAAAAAAAAGAACTTGAGAAATTAGTTTATAGACTCTCTCTCAGCTCCTGTCAGAGAAATAATGAATCCTTGGGAACATGCGTAGAGGTGAGCCGAGAGGGGGTGACCAGATGTTTGTGAAACACACTTCCTGAAGTGATAAGTACCACTGGAGAAACATGAAGGTGTATTTGGAACACGTGCAAATAGCACATGCATATGTATAGCAAGTGCCTCATGTTCAACATGGAGAAATATTATATATCCAAGAACCCAGTCAACGCCATCTATACCCTGTGAGGGATACAGAGGGTGGCAATACCGTAGTTGAGGAGACATCAATAATGCAGATGATAAAAGGGCAAACTAAGTCTGGACCCGCATTTTGCACCTCTGGAGCCCTACTCTTGACACCCATAACTAACACTGATGCTCAAGTGTCCCCCAACAAACAACTTTAAGCTGCAGCGTAGGAACAGGTTACAGATTTTTCCTGAAAAGGTACAGCATTAAAATAAAAAAGTAGTAAATTCATTGCTTGGGATAATAAAAAGGAAATTATTGGGTGTAGTCAGCTTTGCTTTTCTCAATAGGATCAGAATAATCATCTGTATTTTGTAAAGAATGGATGTTCCACATGTCTTGTTAGAAGAACATGCCCATTTCTTCTTTCAGAGAAAAAGTAGAATTTCTTGGAGGAGTTGAAGAAAAAAAACCTGCCAGATATGGTTCTTCTCCCCTCCCTCATCTTGTGTCCTTCTGTGGTTCATTTCAGACTGTTCATCACTAGGCTGATGAATTACAAAGAAATACAATTTATTGTCATAACATAGGAACGTTGCAGAGGTGCTTCTGCTTTTATGCCGTGTTACTGGGGAGACATGGGATCCGGCAGAGAAGGTACATGGGTGGGACACAAAAGGTAGGAGTTTTGGACGTAGTTGTGCTTCATTTCCATCACATGGACAGACAAGTTACCTCCAAGCATCTCTGCCTTGGTTTCGTGATCTGACAGATCAGTAACATAATACTCATTTCTAATTGTTCAGTACCTGTGGGTAGAAAACGCTGCTATTTCAGTGTTCTACACCAGGATTTAAACCACTTAAATGCTAGTGACTTGTTCAGCAGATTAATTGGAAAACGAAGCAAAAAGAATACAGTGCCATTCTTGCATTCTTCCCAAATCGCTCCTGCGGTCCAGGGCCCTGCTTGGGTAGCAGCCAGCGAGAGCAGCTCCGCTCACAGCGAGACAGGAGTGGTAGCAGGAGGTCATGAATAACCATCCACGGTGGAAGTTCCTTCCTAACCCCAGCAGTTACCAGCTGCCTCATGGTCCAGAGCCCAGTGATTTATTTCTCTCTCAAACGTCTGTGATCGCTTTACATCCTAACTCCTAGATTCCTAGCCTTTTCCATTCACCACTGGCCCTTCTACGGGATCTCCTCCTTGAGTTATTACTTTTTAGTATTGCATTTGACATAGGCTAAAAATGAAGTTGGGGTACAGTAGAGGATACGGATTATCGTGTGATATTATAGTAACCGTTCCTTAAAACACTGTATGGTGCATTTTGTCCTACACGTGAGATTTTTAAATGTAGGGGAAATAGATTAATTCGAAAGTTTCAATCCATCAGCTGCGCCTATTAAAACAAGTACTTCTGGCAACGTAAAAAATGATATATATATTCTAGAAGCTGATATAATTCTTATTTTAAGATCTTAGTCACAGTCTGTAAGAGTTAACCAAAGGAGGAAGGCGTTTTCCAGGAAAGATATTTTGGCGTTTCCTTGGCGAATAGTAGCACTTTTAGGGTATTAACGCCGCAAACCTCCTCTTTCTTATTTCGGAGCAAGACTGGGGTAATGGCAGCGCCGTTTTGACGCAGGGTTTGTGCTCTCCCACCCTCGAGCCAGGAGAGGCTGTGGGGAGGGAGGGAAGGAGGGAGGGAGGTGGGACATGTGTCCTCTCTGGGGTCCGGGCGGTGGGAGGAGGCGGGGGTACCGCGCCGTTCCCGGCGCTCCCGCAGGCGGCACTCTCGCCCCCGGCGGCCGGCGAGCTGCGGGGGGAGCCGGGGGCACCTCGCCCGGAGCGCTCGCTGCCGCTTTTATGCTCCGAGTATCTCTGGAAAACATCTTTGGCCCCCGGCGCGACCTGCCCCCGGGGAACAGCGCGTCTGCGGCCGGCGGTTCGCACCCCAGGCTTTCCGCAGGGAGACACCTTCTTGCGGGTGCTCTCGGGGAGGGGGCAACCCGCCCCCGGAGCCCAGGGGAGGCACCTTTCCGAGAGGCAAGAGATCGG